>CM042167.1:119895-144895 GCA_023376005.1 Doryteuthis pealeii
TAAAAGACGAAAAAGTCTAGTTAGAACAAGGGAGGATAACACACAGAGAGTATGATAATAAATCAATATAAACACACTTTTGATTTGTTTGTTTGTTTATTGATTTTAACGGCATATCAACCCGTCTGGGGTTATGTCATGCCTAACGGTTAGGAAGTGATACATATCGTGTGTTTATATTCATACTTTTTTAGTAATTGGTTATATCAATGTGTTAGCATTATTGGGGATTACGTTGTATGGTATTGATTAGTTTCATGTCTATATTCTATGGTATAATTTTATTTTCCTCTTTTGATACAGGAACACACAAGGACATATACAGATCCACATCTACACAAACACCACACACACATACGTATCCACACACACATCCACACACAAATAGCTAATGAGTAGCACAGGGATCTGTGCGGTAAAGTAAGGAGCTGATGGTAGGTGTGGCGCAAGAACAATCTCCTTGGTCTAATGCTAGTGAAAAGGGGATAGACTCCCTTGCTGATTAGCTGATACCGACTTTAGGCCACCCCGACGACTTTACTTTACTTTTACACTGAGATTATCTACGTTATTCGGACTATTGTCCTCATCTTCATTGTTATCTGTACAACGTTTCGGCCGATATGCCCTCCGGCCTTCTTCAGGTATTTCTTGTCGAACTCGGGAACCTTCTAGGGCTCGGGAACCTTCTCAGGCTGCAGTAACATAGAATAATAATTTCTAACACAGCTTAACGCTTTTACGCCAACTCAGCTTATGACTAGCACAGGTGTCTGTGCGGTAAAGTAGGGTGCTGATGATAGGTGTGGCGCTCCACCTCACATGCAAAAACAATCTCCTTGGTCTAGCGATAGTGAAAAGGGGGATAGACTCCCTCGCTGATTAGCTTATACCGACTTTAGGCCACCCCGACGACGACTTGCTTTGGATATAGTCTACATATTCTAAACTCCGCCAACACAGGTGAAATGGAATACTGAAGAACTGAGACTCTTCGGTTTGGATGCAAAAATAGAATTCTAAGAATTCTGGAGATCTAAGGAGAATTATTGTCACCCAGACTCGAATAACAAAAAAGAAAAAAGAAGAAAAAAAAGACTACTTAGAACTGGTGAGAAAAAGACACGGGGGGGGGATAATAACTAATCAATATAAACACACTTTTGATACAACAGCCATCCATAAACACCCACCCACATAGCCCCCCTATATACACACATACTGTAAAGTTTTTAAATGCCATCCTTGGCCAGTTGAAAAGGGCTTAAAGAAAGTCCTATGTTATGGAATCCGTTTGTGGGCGTAGAAGTCCTATCCTACGTATTGGTAACGGTCCAGTGTTTTAATCCTATGTCCGTCGTCCGCGAATGTCTCAGTAATTATGTTTAGTAGGGTCGGTTTAAGTATTGTATCAACCTCAGAGTACTGCCAGTGATTGGCCAAGAGTTAGATCATATGGTTCCAGCCTAGTCTATAAGTAAGAGCGGGCATCTAGCACACACCTTATATGTAGAAAATCTCAACATACACAAATACATAATGTCACACTCTATCACTCACATACATATATATACACATTTCGTATATACTTTGCTGTAAATATAGTCTACGTATTCTAAACCTCGCCGACACTGGTACTACTCTGAAGAACTGAAACTCTATAGACAACAGCACTGTTGAAATTGGTTAGAATACAAAAATAGAATTCTAAGAAGAATCCTCGTTTGGTTTGGTTTGTTTTACGGCATATCAACCTCAGTGGGTCTTTTAATGCCGACAAAGTTGTGAAATAAATTAATTCTTAATGGATAATACACTTTTTTTTATAAGCTCATGTTTTTCTATTTAAGCCATAGATGGACCCTAACAGGTACTACCACTCCGGGTCAAAGTGGACCAGGGAGCAATGGTGATGAAGGGGTGCTCCACATTCCCCAAACCTCCAAAACTGGAACCTCACCATCAGATAGAGTTTAACGTCATTCCCAGGACATGTAGACCCTCAGCCACCGCCGTCTAGCACCCATATGATAAAAAAAGGGTTGGGGCTTGCCATAAGGGCAATAGGGTTGGGAAAATCATATAGGTACTAGGGCTTGACGTGACCAGCCGATTGATCGGAGGGGGTCTCTCATTAACTGCTCATCCACCTGGGTTCTATCCTTAAGCATCACGGGTTACCACCCACGGCCAACAGGTTGCCCCATTGGGGGAGTCTTACTCCTCTGCAGAGGTGCAGTCGGTGCATTCTAACGCCCCAGCCGACAAAGCGGGAAAAATCCTGGATATCTAAGGAGAATTATTGTCAATCAGACTCGAGTAACAAAAAATAAAGACTAGTTATAACTGGTGAGAAAAAGACACGGGGGGGGGGGTATAATAACTAATCAATATAAACACAATTTTGATACAACAGCGATCCATAAACACCCACACACACGGCAACCCCTATACACACATACACAAATACATAATGTCACACTCTATCACTCACATACATATATATACACATTTCGTATATACTTTGCTGTGAATATAGTCTACGTATTCTAAACCCCGCCGACCCTGGATAACTAGAACTCTGAAGAACTGAAACCCTACAGACAACAACACTGTTGAAACTCCGACAAAGATTGATAGACAAAACATTTTATATACAGAACAGAATAAACAGGGTACATAATACATAGAGGTGTACATAAACATACATACATAAGTAATATAAATACATATACAAGAGTAGAGATAATGACACATTCATGAATGGTAAAATACAAGATATTTAGGTATCAAAGAGATACCTAAATGTACGTAAAAACGTAGTTACGGATATATGACTAAAGGATAGTCATATATCGTATACGAGACTTACTAGCAGTGAGTGGCCAGTGTTGAGGGCCGAAGCCCCAACGAGAAGAGGGTGGTCATAAGACTACCTCATGGTGTCTCGTAAGTCGAGCAGCAGGGAAAGAGAGAGAAGAAGTTCAAATTAGCCGCTTAAATAGACCAGGCCCCTAGCGGGAACCAGCGAAACTAAACGGGCAGACAACTTTCCAGGCAAATACGAAAATAACTCCCACACTGTTATCGGTAGAAAACACTTTGCACGTACATTGTGAGAGGCAAGCGGTTGCTGGGCGAGGATGATGAAGAGGAGACACGAGCCATGTTGAAAAAAAAAAAGAGAATGAAATGAACAAATGACTACTTCGCCTTATCATTTGATTTTCCTACGGCCATATCTGATAAAAATGACCACTACCGTGGCGTCACACGGACCGCAATCGGCTCTTATCAAATTTACCGACTACCGCTTTACGAAGAATCTAGACATTGACTTCCGGTAAAGATATTACTTCCACTCAAACACGGCCGACTATCTTGGCGGATTTTACCTTCATGACAAACGATCGATATTCGATCACCCCCAACGCTTCTTAATGACAGATATCCACAACATATTGGTCTAGTCGCTGCCACCAACACCGACCACGACCCTGCGGTGTTTTTGAGATGGAGATAAACACGGTTTAACGCGGGAATGCATCGTGAAGTGTTCTGTTCGTGTGAGAAGGTGCAAAAATTGTCTTAGACCCGTCGACATTTTTCAGGGACAGAGCAATAAAACAAAAGCTTAATCATGTTAAACAGTAGGAGCAAGTATGACCTAGAGGATGTCCCCTCTCCGAGACTTGACTTGAATTAACAGATAAAGACAAAAAGAAAGAAAAAATGAATGAATGAAAGATATAATAGATTGATACATAAATAGGCAGAAGAATAGATAGATAGATAGATAGATAAGAATAGGTTGATATATATATATGAGGCCTAATGGGCTGAAATGTACATACAGAGATGACTTTTTCTCGATTTGTTTACGCTTTACATTTAAACCGATATGCACGCCTAATTCATTTAATTATAATTAATTAATTAACAAAATTAGGTATGACTTTAATTAAGCACATAATCTCCCACAAATTGTCGGCCTTTGCGATTTCAAACACATTGTTTGACTATATATATATATATATATATATAATAACGTAAATCCGTAACATTTTGATAAACAGACCGAAACACATGTGTAAGTGATATTTATTAAAAGTGATATCGATAAAATTCATTTTATCCATCTACATTTCTTTTCTTTACTCATTTTTTCCTCATATTGTCGGATTTAATTCCCTTTCCATTCTTACACACACACACACACACACACACACACACATATATATATATATATATATATATATATTCAACGTCAAAGCAAATACTCGCCTGTTTACAGACTGGAGTTCTCTGGTGATTGTGAAAACAAACATCCTGTAAGTTTATCAATTAATTGTACTTGCTGACAGTTCCCAATAGCCAAGAGGGTAACTTGAAGGACGAAAATTATGTCGGGTTTCGCACTCGGCTAGAGGTAGCTGTTGATGTGTTCCATTACATGCAGTCTAATTATCGAAATATCCTAACAGAAATTACGCACATTCTGCACAAATAAAAAAAATAAACAAAACTCCAAATACTAGAAGCTTTATACATAAAACAATATAAAACCATGCTTAAATAAAATTGATTTTCACTGCAGTACTCACATTTTGAAATGCCTATAACACTTTTCCTACCATTTCTCCTACTTCCAGTATCCACATCCATTAATATACTTTGAAAAAAACTGGAACATATCACCCCTGATGATGGCACTGAGAAGTGCTGAAAGTACTCGGGATATGAACTTCGGTGGACTAATCCACGAATTCCATCCAAATATAAAAAAAGTTGACCAGAAAGCTTGAAAAGATCACCAATAAAATCGTTAAACAGGAGACCTCCTTTTGTTTAATTCCACATTATATATATATATATATATATATATATATATATATATAGAAAAAGAATATATGAAATAAAAAAAAAAAAATTTAAAAAAAAAAAAACTATGAAATCGTGTCTGTGCCAACTTTCTTATAACGCTCTTTCCATTCGACATTTCTGAATTTTCATGTTGTTTGTTTTTTCTAAAATATTCATTTTATACTGTTCGATTCACTTCCAATCACTTTTTTCATATATATATATATATATATATATATATATATATATATAAAGATAAATCTAATGAGTCAGACGAACCTACTAGTTTCGCTTAATGCTCTTCAGGGCTAAGATCTTAGCCCTGAAGAGCATTAAGTGAAACTAATAGTAGGTTTGTCTGACTCATTAGATTTATCTTTATTATTTGCTCTACTTAGGTATTGAGCACTTTTTACTTATTAGCTATTCTCCTAGCAGTTATGTGAATATATATATATATATCTTATATACATATATATATACATATAAATTGTTTTTTCTTTTGGCCAAATATTGTACCAATAGATTATTTTTTGTTGGTACGACTATCTTGGTCTTTTCTTTTTTTCAAAAATTTGTTTCTCCCCGGTTGATGTTTGGTAGTATATTTTTACAATCAAACTTTCTGCTGGTTTTTTTTCTCTCCGCAAGGATTTACCAACACGCTTGGTATATTAAATTATATATATATATATATATATATATATATATATATATATATATATATATGAGGGTTATTCAATTTAGCAATGACAAGCTCTATTTAGAACTGCAGCATTTTCAAGGAAATCAATAGTGATGTCCTAGAAAAATGCCAATATGACAGTTCCTCGTGGCAAACGCAAGTTTTGTCCATTTATAAATATCTATCGACTAATACATGCTTCTCCGTTTTACATCACACATCCTTATCAGCCCCCAGAAATTTGATGACATACTTCTGTTCATTCCTGAAGTATTCTGTTTGATTTGTCACCATTTTGAATAGCCTCAAAATATATATTTATTGCGTGATTAGAATGATTTTTGCTATAGGCCAATTCCATACAGTGCCGCATTTAAAATGAAGGAAATAAATTTTGAAGAAAATCGTATATGACCTACATTGACCAGCTATGTAAAGATGCTGGCTGCAGCGAGGAAGAACTCCCTGGGGCGATGAATGATAGGGAAGGCTGGCGAGAGATTGTCATGGATATCCGTGCTGCCTGCACGACATGATGATGATGATGATGTATATTTAGGTAGATATGGACAGACAGATAAATACATATACAGGGGGGGGGTAAAAGTAGGTATACAGTTTATTAACAGACGATTATTAGAGTTTTTTTTTTTAAATTATAAACCCTAACCCTAACCCCTAACCCTAACCCTAACCCTAACAAAAAACCGGATTTTGATGGTGTAAATGAAAAACATGTGTATTGAAGTCAGTCAGTCAGTCAGTCTACTTGGTTTGAACAACAGCAACTAGCCAAGCACAACTGAACCAGTGTCAAGACAACTGGTACTTATGGGAATTCAGAATAGTCCACTCATGTATTTGGGTGATTCCATTCCCTGAATCCTGATTGGCTGCTTAGTTTGTATGATGTTATGAGGCTTCATAAATAACCTGGCGTTTTGCAGTAGTCTCTGCAGCAAACCAGATTCGTATTGAGTTACGACTGCTTGCTTCCTTGTCTTACCAATTCGACGGTAATTGGAACAAGTATGATTATTCTACAATCTAAGAGATCACAAAGGGGTGCCTAAAGGTCATATGGTCCGTAAAATTGGACTCAGTGACCAAAGATCAAATCCAGGATGCGACTATTTGCAGTTCACATAATATTAACATACTTACCTGACTACGCTGAAGAAATTAACAGCGTTGATCCCAGTGGGGGGGAGGAATCCCCCAGGCAACACCTGCCCCGTTGATTTAAAGGGGCAGGGCTGGATTTATTGCCCAGTGCCTGAGGTGCCTCCCCTGAGCGGGGATGCCCATAAGATCAACGCATTTTTTGCACCCGCCACTTATGAGTTTCGGCTTGTGGGTGGTCCCATATTAATAGGGCCTTGTGCCTGACCAGCACGCGTAGGGTGCACAGTAAATGCCTAGTATAAACATACTTAAGAAAGGTATGCATCTAACTATTCTACCACCAGCAATTGGTAAATAGTAGGGCAGACATGTGCTTTTTAATCTTGATATGGCAAGTGGTCTAGTAAAACTAAAACCTGTTAAAATTTTTTCTTTTTTTCTTTCTTTCGTTGCGTGTTTTTTTTTTTTTTTTTTTTTTGTCCAGTTTTACTCAATGTGAAGTCCCGCCCTGTCGGCTGGGGCGTTAGAATTCACCGACTGCACCTCTGCAGAGGGGTAAGACTCTCCCACTGGGGCCACCTGTTGGCCGTGGGTGGCGACCCGTGATGCTTAAGGATAGAGCCCAGGTGGATGAGCAGTTCATGACATGCAATACTCCACTTTGGCCCTATCTTGGGCTAGACGGGCGGTCGGACAGGCTCCCTCCGATCAATCGGCTGGTCACGTCAAGCCCTAGCACCTATATGATTTTCCCAACCCAATTGCCCTTATGACAAGCCCCAACCCCTTTTTGTCATATGGGTGCTAGAAGGCGGTGATTGCGGGTCTACATGTCCTGGGAATGACGTTAAACTCTATCTGATGGTGAGGTTCCAGTTCTGGAGGTTTGGGGAATGTGGAGCACCCCATTCATCACCATTGCTCCCTGGTACACTCTGACCCGGAATGGTAGTACCTGTTAGGGTCCCATCAATGGGTTAAATAGAAAAATATGAGTTTATAAACAAATTGTATTATCCATTAAGAATTGATTTATTTCAAAACTTTATCGGCATTAAATGACCCACTGAGGTTGATATGCCGTAAAACAAAACAAACCAAATCAATGTGAAATCAACAAGGGCCGATGAAGAATCGAGTTCATTATTGGTTGAACCCGATTCTTTTTATCGGCCCTCCAAGACTTCCCTGGGAGTAAACGTATTTTATCAATATATTTAGTGATCGTACAGAAAAACAAACCCGGGATTGGGATCTATACATTTCGCAAATCTTTTATGGCATATAAGGATAAGATCAAACACCATTGGGATTCGAACTTAGTTCGCTGACCCCGCATTGATAATTGATTCGCTTCATCGAATACAACGGTGCCAAAATGTAAACAACAAAAGGGTTCCTGTCGATTCTCGAAATGTAAGAAAAATGGAAAATATTTTTCATTCTTTCTTTCTTGTTTCTTTCGATTGTTTTCGTTACATATCCCTAATTCTATGCTTTCTTTCTTTCTTTCTTTTTCTATCTCATATTTCATATGACCCTTTCTCTCTCTTTTTCCTATCTATCACTTGTTCTATCTATCTATCTATCTATCTATCTCTATGTGTCTGTAGGCCTCGTATAACTTTCTGTCTCTTTTTCAGTCTCTCTCTCTCTCTCTCTCTCTCTCTCTCTCTCTCTCTCTCTCTCTCTCTCTCTCTATCTATCTATCTATCTATCTATCTCTTCATGCCTCGTATAAACCTTTCTGTCTCTTTTTCATTCCTTCTCTCTCTCTCTCTCTCTCTCTCTCTCTCTCTCTCTCTCTCTCTCTCTCTCTCTCTCTATCTATCTATCTATCTATCTGTGTGGTTTGTAAGGCCTCGTGTAAACCTTTCTGGCTCTTTTTCATTCCTTCAGTCTCTCTCTCTCTCTCTCTCTCTCTCTCTCTCTCTCTCTCTCTCTCTCTCTCTCTCTCTCTCTCTCTCTTGTTACATCTATCTATCAATATCTATATCTATATATGTCTGTCTGTCTGTCTATCAGGCCTCGTATAAACCTTTCTGGCTCTTTTTCATTCCTTCAGCCTCTCTCTCTCTCTCTCTTCTCTCTCTCTCCTCTCTCCTATCTCTGTCTGTCAGGCCTCGTATAAACCTTTTCTCTTTTTCATTCCTTCAGTCTCTCTCTCTCTCTCTCTCTCTCTCTCTCTCTCTCTCTCTCTCTATCTATCTATCTATCTATCTGTCTGTCTGTCTGCCTCGTATAAACCTTTCTGTCTCTTTTCATGTCTTCTCTCTTCTCTCTCTCTCTCTCTCTCTCTCTCTGTCTCGTCCTTTCTGTCTCTCTTCCTTCAGTCTCTCTCTCTTCCTTCTATCTATCTATCTATTATCTGTCGGCCTCGTATATACCGTTCTGTCTCTCATATGACCATTTCTGTCTACTACTTTATTCGGCTTCACAAGGCAATTCTTTCTTTCTTCCTTCCTTCCTTCCTTTCCTTTCTTTCTTTCTTTCTTTCTTTCTTCCTTCCTTTCTTTCCTCCTTCCTCCTTTCCTGTCTTTCTTTCTTTCTTTCTTTCTTTCTTTCTTCCTTCCTTTCTTTATTTCATTTAATGTAATTTTACAGATAATATTTCTTTCTTTTAATCTAATAACATCGATCTCTGTTGTTTGTGATAAGTTATACATTACCAAATATTGTCAATAAATCAGTGTTTCTACCGACCACTCCCCTAACCACACACACCATCCTCACCATTGATCGTCTCCGAGATTTAAACGCAATAAAACGATATTCTCGCTAATGATTTTCACTTCGCTATAATACTCTTGGGAATGGCATAGTTCTTACTCTTCTCTCCCAGCCAGGAACAGACATACATAGATAATTCCTTTGTTTAATGGTATATCAAACGTCTTGGGTTATTTAACGTCAAAGTCTTCCTTGTACGTATTTACCAACCCCTTCACCATCTTGTTGACTGAGACATGTTTGTTTGTTTGTTTATTGATTTTAGTGGCATATTAACCCGTCTGGGGTTATGCCATGCCTAACGGTTAGGAAGTAATACATATCGTGTATTTATATTTATACTTTTTAGTAATTGGTTTTAACAATGTGTTAGCATTATTGGGGATTATGTTGTATGGTATTGATTAGGTTTCATGTCTATATTCTATGGTATAATTTTATTTCCCTCAAAAAGAGAGAATATCGTCCATGTTGACATTTTCAAACGGATCTTTCATATTGTTTGATTTAAAATAACGCTTTCTGATGTGAGCTAAAAACCTGCATTCCATGAATTAGTGTTTAACTGTCAAAGGTGTTTGACATGTTCCACATTGTGATTGTTGTTCTTGCTTGAGTATTATATTGGAGTGCGTTAGTCTTGTATGACCAATGCGTAATCGGGACACAATGACTTGTTCCTTTCTAGACTTCCTTAAAGCTGGTCTCCAGCCTCCCAAAGTGGGTTTGATTAGGAAGAGTTTATTGTGGATGTTGTTATTTCAGTGTTGTTGCCATTTTGTATGAAGGAATCTATTAATTTTAGGTTAGGTTGACTGCACCTCTGCATAGGCATCATCATCATCATCATGTCACACATTAGCACGGATATCCATGACTATCTTTCCCCAACCTTTTCTATCATTCATTGTACCGGGGAGGTCCTCCGTGCGGCATCCAGTATCCTCGCAGAGTTGGTCAATGTAGGTCCTTGGTGGGCGGCCCACACTAGCAAGTCCATGTGTTGGCTTGCACAGGAGAACGTCGTTTATGAGCTCGTCCTTGCTTCTCCAGCAGTGTCCAGTATGCCAAGTCCGTCTCACTCGGATTTATTTGTGAGATAGGGGCAGGTGGCCATACAGCCGCTTCATTGTGGGGTGCTGCTTCCACGATTTGTTCAAGACTGCACGCATCATTCTTATGTAGCTCCCATCTAGCTTATTCTCAAGGGGCTTCGTTAGGTTCCAAGTGGTGCAGCCATACAGCAGTACTGATATAACCACAGCCTGGAAGAATTGTCGTTTTAACTTGTCAGTGAGATTTGTAGGACTGCCTGTTGGCCGTGGACGACGACCCGATCGATTAAGGATCGATTACTAGTGGCTGAGCAACCTTTCGCATGCAACACCACATTGCAGAAACAAAGAGGTAGTGAGTTCGAATCTCATCGGAGTGTCTATCCTTCGTCTTTGTTTTTAAATGTTTACTCCTGCTGTTTTATTTTGACTTATACTGGTCACCTGAATATGGAGTCTCATCATGGTGTAATGGTCAGCAACCTAGTCTCGCAAATACACTACCGATGAATAGTGAGTTCAATCCTCGCTGGATGCCTCATACTTGTGACCTTACGCCACATCCTACCCATGGCGAACGGGCTTGGGTAAATACATACTTGAGTATATTGTTAATTTTTTAATTTTTAATTTCTTATTTTGTAAATACAATATTATTATTTATTTTATTTATTCATATATATATATATATATTTGTTTATATATCTATTTATTTTATTCTATTTATTTAGTAAAAAAGTTTTGTTAGTAAACAAAACAAAAAATTTAAATTTGTTAGTAAACAAAAAATTATGCTTAGAGGGCGAGCCAGATCTGGAATAGTAATCAACTGAACAGACACACACACACACACACACACACACACACACACACACACACACACGCGCATGCGCACGCACACACACACGCACACACACACACCACACACACACACACACACGCACACACACACACACAGATTTTGGAAGGCATGAGACAGAACCAAATGGACAGCAACTAGCAACAACTTCAGTTCTGGGTATCTTTTGTGGAAGAGATTTTTATCTCGAAATATTAAGAATAAATCACAGGTTAACAAACAACTCCATAGTTACTTTCTTTTTCTTTACACTTGCATTGTGATAGCCTTCAAAACCAACCACCAAACCAATATAAACACAATGCTTCAAACAAATTACAAAACCCTTTTATTTATTTTTTGTGTGTGGTGAGATTTTACAAACTCTACACCATGTGAAAAATATTGTGTGTGTGTGTGTGTGTGTGTGTGTGTGTGTGTGTTGCGTGTGTGCGTGAAATGTATTTATGGAATATTGCATTATTGCATTAAAATATTAAAATATATTTACAGTAATTACAGTACTGTTTACATTGTGATTAATATTTTTTACAGTATTTTTGCTAATATTTCCTAAATACATTTCACACACACACACACACACTTTTTTCACATGGTGTAGAGTGTGTAAAATCTCATCATACAAAAAAAAAATAAATAAATAAATAAACAGATATATAACAAAAAAATAATAATATATAAATAGATAAAATAAATAAATAATAATATTGTATTTACAAAATAAAAATTTAAAAAATTTAAAAAATCATCAATATACTCAAATTTGTATTTGCCCAACTACATCGGTAGGATGTGACACAAAGTCACAAGTATGAGTGTAGAATTTTAAAAATCTCAACACATAAAAAAAATAAAAATTAAAATTAAAAACAATAAATAAACAGATATATAAACAAAAAAATAATAATATATAAATGAATAAATAAATAAAATACACACTTAAGTATTTTTAGGGAGATTATGTGCTTAATTAAAGTCATACCTAATTTTTAATTAATTGATTATAATTAAATGAATTAGGCGTGCATATCAGTTTAAATGTAAAGCGTAAACAAATCGAGAAAAAGTCGATCCCTGTATGTACATTTCAGCCTATTAAGCCTCATCAGCAGAGCTATAGACAGGGCAGTGCTTTGTGCGTGATTCGAACGCTACCTGTTAGGCCGACATTCTAACCACTACACTAGCTGGCTTCCCCAGATTTTCCCGTTTATTTTAAACTGATGTGTATATCGCACTTTTTGGTGACTTATGGCACGACAGTATGAAGTGGTCAAACAATGTATTTGAAAATGGCGAAGGCCGACAATTTTTTGGGAGATTATGTGCTTAATTGAAGTCATACCTAGACTTTAATTAAGCACATAATCTCCCCAAAAATTGTCTGCCTTCGCCATTTTCAAACACATTGTTAGACCACTTCATACTTAAGTATATACAGTATATCTATTTATATACAGTGCGACTTGGAAATCTTGTGAACCCACCAGATAGCTATTTTTTTATTTTTTACAAGGTGTGGGTTGGTCGGTTGGTTGGATTTTACGGCATGACAAATCTTGTTGGGCTATTTTACGCCGAAAAACAATGTTTTAATTCTTTTTGTTGGGTATTCAATTTTTTTTTTCAAACTCAATTTTTTAAAACAGATTTTTAATACGCAATTTTTTATGCAATTAACCCATAGAATTGTTTAGGCAACCAGTGTAGAAGAAGGAAAGATGATTTCAAACCAGCTTTATTTCGTTTTTTATTTTTTTTAATTGGGCTTATGTCGCGTCATACTTATGACGGGGGGGCTTTGATACACATACTTTAGTTGAATCGTCTCGAAAAATTTACAAAATAAATACCGTTCTTGAGTATGGCTATAGGCAAGAACAATGTCAAAGTGTTTACGCTTTTAAAGTTCAAGTTGACAGCACCATAAAGATGGGGTTGTCCTGGGAGGCGCCCTGGGCAGTATGTCAGTGTGTCAACCAGTTGACGTCAGGGGAGTAATTGGAATGTTTATGTAGATAAACAGAATGACGAAAATGGAATGGGGTGTTTTTTCCTCATAAAAATCAGAACGTTGTTGCTTTTTTATTTCATTTATCTAATTGCCTCGTTTCTTTCTTTCTTTTTTTAATTAAAAATGCTACCGTATTTGACGGCATATAAGACGCAGGGCATATAAGACGCACCCCATTTCAGCAGATAAGGTCCAGTGTATTTAAGCATATATTGTTGAAAACAGTCTAGCTGTGCCTTACACCAGCAGAAACATAGCTGTATAAAAGCAATTTGGCAGTACAAGCAAGCAATAAGCATATACAACACATCTCAATAACAGGAAATAATAATAATAATAATAATAATAATAATAATAATAATAATAATAATAAGAAGAAGAAGAAGAAGAAGAAGAAGAAGAAGAAGAAGAAGAAGAAGAGAAGAAGAAGAAGACTGAATCACTTATAATTGCTGCACAAAATAATGCCATAAGGACAAACTATATCAAAGCGAAAATTGATAAGACCCAACAAAATAGTAAATGTAGACTTTGTGGTAATAGAGACGAAACTGTAAACCATATACTCTGCGAATGTAGCAAACTAGCACAACGAGAATACAAAACTAGACACGACTGGGTTGGGAAGGTGATCCACTGGGAATTATGCAAAAAATTAAATTTTGACCATACAACAAAATGGTATATGCATAAACGAAACGCATAAAATTCTCTGGGACTTTGAAATAAAAACGGATCACCTTATCCCAGCAAGAAGACCAGACCTAGTGTTGATAAACAAAAAAGAAAGAACTTGTCAACTGGTGGATTTTGCAGTGCCAGCAGATCACAGTGTGAAGCTGAAGGAAAATGAAAAAATCGACAAATATCTGGACCTTGCCAGAGAACTGAAAAAGTTATGGAATTTGAAAGTGAAAGTGATACCAATTGTAGTTGGTGCACTTGGAACAGTCCCAAAAGGATTGGAAAAGGGTCTGAAAAGTTTGGGAATCAGAGGAAGAATTGAAACCATTCAGAACACTGCACTGCTGCAATCTGCCAGAATACTTAAAAGAGTCCTGGAGACCTGAGGAGTCTTGCTGTCACTCAGACTCCAGTGAAAGACCATCAGCTAATGCTGATGTGAAAACTCGAAAGGAGTAAATAATAATAATAATAATAATAATAATAATAATAATAATAATAAAACTTCACCTACGACGTATAAGATGCAGGGCAATACTCCAAGAGTGGTTTGATTTCTTTCTTTCTTTATTCATTAGTTGAATATGAACATACACTGGAACCATCCCTAATCCGACCCACACACGTGACGATATGTTAAACTACCGTATTTGAGGGCATATAAGACGCACAGGCATATAAGACGCACTCAGCAGGTCAGATTCAGAAGAAAAAAAGCTTTTAGCGTATTTAAGCATATATTGTTAAAAGCTTTTGAAAGCTGCAGTGGAAGAAGAACCTCGACAAACAATCAGAACATTGTCCCAAAGACTTGATGCACCTTGATCTACTGTCCAGGAGCGTCTAAAAAAGATTGGAATGGTGTATAGAGAGGGTAGTTGGGTTCCAACAAAGCAATGCTGGCAACAATCTGCAATAGTCTCCTTTTAACGCTAGACCACATTTTGCCAAACAAATTCAAGAAAAAATAAAGACTTTAGGTTGGGAAGTTCTTCCTCACTCTCCATACTCGCCAGACCTTGCTCCATCAGATTTTCACTTATTCCGTTCATTAGAGCATTTCATCAATGGAAAAAGATTCATAAATGTTCACGAGAATGAAGCGGATTTGAATTCCTTTATATCTTCCAAAGATGTTCATTTCTTTTGACAGAGGGATTAAAAAGCTCCCAAGTCGATGGACAAAGGTTATATCTAATAATGGGGACTATTTTGTTGAGCAATAAAGATTTGTCCGTAATAATAATTATTCCAAACAAAAATTGGGACGGGGGTTTCGGTACTCCTAATAGAATATGCACTTTTAGTTCCACAATTTTAGAGGCGTGAGATCATAGATTGAATTATGATTTACACTTTTTCACTACTACAGTCATGTCACGTTGAAAGAATCGGTTCCCGCTCGATCAATGTGTTGAGATTTTTTGTATATAAGGCGTGTGTTAAAAGCCCACTTCTACTTATAGACTCGGCAAGAACCATATTGATGTCTCTTGGCCAATCACTGGCAGTACTCTGCTGCTGATATAATACTTATACCGGCTGTACTGGCCATAACTGCTTTGACTTTCGTGGACGACGGACATAAGATTAAATCATTGGACATTTAACACTACGCAGGATAGGACTTATTCGCTTACCAAAAGATTCCATAACTTAGGACTTACTTACTTTAAGCCCTTTTCAACTCGCCAAAGATGGCATTTAAAAACTTAACACAATGAAGTTAAGCAGAGATGAGTATGTTCAATATTTAAATTAATGACTATTTAAAGCACGGCAGACACTGTGGGACACCGAATATAAAAATAAATTGATTTGGCATTAAATGACCCGAAAAGGGTTTATATGCCGTAAAACAAACCGACAATACTACTGAAATAAGAATAACACTTTTTAGTCAAGTAATTTCCCGTTGTGTTTAAAACAGGAAATTTGAAATGCGTAATTATAACTTAGCCTTATAAAACGTGAATTATTTACGACTCACTCCAATACTTAGTTACAATATTAATGTGTTAAGAAAAAATGTATTAATGTAGTTCAGAATCATCTATACATTAATACTCATGTTCCTTAATCTTCCGACCGTTATCATACGGTTAAAAATGAGACCGTCGAAATCGTACGAGATAAAATGAAAAAATGTAAATCCTGGTGTTGCTTATCCGCTAAATTTGTATTTCTCATGAGTGTCGTCACCCAAGCTAAATAATGGACCATTACATTTTTCTTATAAATAAGGGGAAGAAATAGGACATGCTACATAGAAAAATATAATAAAAAAAGGAAAGAGAGGGAAGGATATATATATATGTATATACATATATATATATATATATATATATATAGAGAGAGAGAGAGAAGAGAGAGGGATGGATATATATATAATATATATAATATATATATATATATATATATATATATTGTTGAATGAAGTGACAAATAAAAGGTTTAGCTTTTATTCATTTATTTGGGAACGATATTACAACCAATGGTTTCCTGCTAAAAGTATTCATCAGGTAAACGAAATAGTTTTTTTTTAATGACAGAAATGGTGTAAATTGTTAAATGTGTGCGTTTTTTTTAACTGTATTCTCCTGTTGCATGTTTGCATGTTTATGTGATGTCGAATGCACTTTTTGTTTGTACGTGTGCGTATTTTTGTTTGTGCGTATGTGTATGATGTCATGCGGGTGCGCGTGGAAATGCGTGAAGGCTTTGATGATATGAGTGTATCCACGCGCGTGTGTGCGTATGAATATGCGTATTTGTGTTTGGTATTCTTGGTTACGTATGTTTTGTGCAATTAATATAATTTATATATATATATATATATATATAATATATATAGAGAGAGAGAGAGATAGGGGAGGCGAGCGGGCTAATCTGTTTCAATCGAACATAATGAAAAGATGATACGAAGTAAAGTGAGAAAAAGAGTGAGGGAGATATATTATTATACTTTTTACATATTGAACTATTTTGCACTAGGCCATGTATCCAATTGGATAAAGGAGTTAGAAAATAAAACAATTTGAAATGTAAACTTTAAATATGTATTAAGATAAAACAAACTATATATAAATATATAATACCAGTCGTGTATTTATTAAAACTTGTTTTAAAAAACAATGAGGACTGTCTAATGTTGCATGTTCAAATATTGAGTGTATTTATTCTGTTATGAGGATTTGGGTAATGTGACGTAAGCAGTGACGTAATTTTTGTTACAGAAAAAAAAACCGGAAGCGAATCTTCATTATTAATAGATAATATATGATAAAATGTTTCTGAAAGTCATGTGAGCAGTTTGTTAGACATAGAAATCAAAAACGTGCTCAGGAATGTTGTTGGCAAAATGGTTAATAATTTTGTGTGCGTTTCCCAAGTCAGTTGCCAAATGTCTGTCTGTTTGTTTGTTTGTTAGTTTTGTTTTACGGTATATCAACCTCAGTGGGTCATTTAATGCCCACAAAGTTGTGAAATAAATTCATTCTTAATGGATAATCAAATTTTGTTTATAAATTCGTGTTTTTCTATTCAACCCATAGATGGGACCCTAACAGGTACTACCACTCCGGGTCAGAGTGGACCAGGGAGCAATGGGATGAAGGGGTGCTCCATATTCCCCAAAACTCCAAAACTGGAACCTCACCATCAGATAAGTTTAATGTCATGCCCAGATATGTAGACCATCAGTCACCGCCTTCTAGCAGCCATATGATAAAAAGGGGTTGGGGCTTGCCATAAGGGCAATAGGGTTGGGAAAATCATATAGGTGCTAGGGCTTGACGTGACCAGCCGATTGATCGGCGGGGCCTCTCCGACCGCCCGTCTAGCCCAAGATAGGGCCAAAGTGGAGTATTGCAAGTCATGAACTGCTCATCCACCTGGGTACTATCCTTAAGCATCATGGGTCGCCACCCACGGCCAACAGGTGACCCCATTGGGGGAGTCTTACCCCTCTGCAGAGGTGCAGTCGATGCATTCTAGAGTCCCAGTCGACAAGATGGTCAGTTGCCATATGTCAGAGCTTCAATGTATCTATCTCAAAGTGCTCATATCCGTTACCTACCTCTTTCACACTGTCCGTATCTCCACCTGCCCTACAAAAAGGGAACCAGTCTGTATTATTAGCACAAAGGGGGGATTACAAGAAGTTTTAGGTTTAAATGGTAGCTTGTTGTTCTTGGTGCGTGTTCCAAGGGTTTAATTATTACCCCATCTTATTTGGTGGTCGCACTGAAAAGGAATTCAAAGAAAGAAGGAAGAGACGAAGACAAAAGGTGGTTTTATGGTTTAGGCTTTATTCACCGGTCATAGCCACCACATGGCAAGGTAATTTCTGTCTGGCCAGTAGTAGTGTCTAGACAGTCTAGGCCTTAACTCGAATGACCGTGAGATTCTCTTGGAGGGTTAGAAGGGTTTTTGTTCCCGCACATGCTCGGGGGGTTCTTCCGGTGAAGGTTCATAGGAGTTCGTTATTTTTTTAAATTTTAGAATTTAAAATTTTTATTTAATTTAATTTGAATCCCCACAGGTGAAGTGAAGGTAGATTCATGACTTTTCTGAAGATAATAATAAGCCTCAATATGGGTGTATAATTTAAAATCGCAGAGTCTCGCAACTTTTTGATAGCACCTTATACAGGTTTATATGATTGTAATATGGAAGCGCGTGGTGTAATGGTTAAAGTAATGGAAAATGTACTCATCGCCCCGAGTTCAAATCCTGGACATGGTATTTGCATTTCACTTAGCGCTAATACCCTTGGGAAACGTATGAATCCTACTCTCCCTCCAGCTATGGATAAATAGTAGGACAGACTGGGTTCTTTAACCTTGGCTAGAAAACGGTTTAGAGAAGGAAAACTCTGAATTCAAACCTGTTAAACTCCACTTAAGAAATTGACCGTGTGTCACATCCTGCTCGTACGGAGGGGTTGGGTAAATATATATATGATTATAATAGCAACGTTACACCAGTGGAAAATAATGCAAAATAAGGACAGGATTTATTTGAAGAGCTGTCATCAGAAAAAGCCCAAGAAATTCAAAAGTTTTATATAAAGAACAACAAAAATAAACAGGTACTCGCGAGTGCATTTGATGGAGGCGAACAGGCGGGAAAAATTGTCGGTGACATTAAAAATGCACATGCCGGCAAAAATCATTAAGCCAACAGCGGGAAACTGGTAAATAAAACAACATGGCGTTGCAGAGGGAAAACCGCGAAAAACGAGTGGCGGGAAAGTAATGGCGCGAATTGGCAAACCGGAAAGTCGTGACAAACGAGAGGCGGGAATTTAGCGAAGCCGAGCATTTTCTTAATAAAACGCAGTGAATTTAATTAGGCCTAATCTATCAACCACCTCCAATCAACGATTCGGTAAAAAATAAATAAATAAATAAATAATAAATAAATAAAAACAGCACAAAAACAAGAATATTTTGATGTGAAATTTCACTTTCGCTAAAATAGAGCACAGATTAAAAAAAACAAAAAAAAAAAAAAAAACAAACTATTCATTTAAATTCTAAAGAAAATAGAAAGAATAGAATTATTCCCATGGCTAAAAACATGCGCACACCATTATGTATTCAACCAGAAACGCCCACGTACTCACGAAGACATACTGGTACACCGAACTTGATCGTACACGCATTTGGTTGGTTGGATAGTTGGTTGGATTTTACGGCATGTCAACCTATTTTGGGTTATTTTATGCCGAATATATTTTGTTTTATTCATTCAGAGGAATGGCGACTACCTGTGTTATTTTTCTTTTTTTCTTTTTTTTTAGCTCAGTCGGTAGAGCGTTCGGATAGAAACCACAAGGTTCCTAGTTCGATACCGGCCCTCGCCAACTCAGCGTATGAGTAGCACAGGATCTGTGCGGTAAAGTAAGGAGCTGACGGTAGGCGTGGCGCTCCACCTCAGATGCTAAAACAATCTCCTTGGTCTAGCGCTATTGAAAAGGGGATAGACTCCCTCGCTGTCTGGCTGATACCGACATTAGGCCACCCCGACGACGACGAATTTTATATATATCTAATCTATGTAACTATAAATGGCAATAGCATAATCTTTACAGATCATTGCCGTCCCTCACAATCCCACAACTCCACCACCAGAACCCTTCCTTGCATGAGCCCTCAAATGACTCATCAAACCTGCTGCAGATCCACAAAGTTTGATGCAAATATGACATTGAAAAGACTTCCTTCCCGTTGAATGAGATGATTCAGATGAATCAGATGAATCAGAGGATAAAATTTGATGCTTATGCACCACCATATGTCTCTTAAGACCAGAAGCCGACTTACAGACCTTGCCACAGATAGCACAACACACATTGTTTGCTCCTGGAATCTGCATGGATTGACCCTGATGAGACTTCCTATGATTGACATATCCAGCCTTAGAAAGCAAAACTCGACCACATGTCAGACATTTCCAACCCTCCATGTTCTCTCCAATATGACAGGTGTAACCCATTCGAAGTTGACGCTTTAGGTTTTCATGCACGATTCTTTCACTCTCAAAACTGGTACAACCATCATCCACATGAACTCTCCAGTCAGTTCTCTCCAGTGCCAGCTTTTCCCAGTTGTCAGGATTTATTTTTATTTTTACAAGGTTGTTTTTTAAGCAATCCTCATACCTCTTCCTATGCTTATGCTGCGGCATTTTGCCATCACGCAGCTGACCGTAAAAGAGTTGCTTTGGCAATCTAATATCACTCATACGCACAACATGACCTGCCCAACGCATTTGAGCCTTTATGATAAGAGTTTCAATGCTTGAGCATCCTGCCCTTGCAAGGATTTCTGTGTTAGGTGTGTTGGAATTCCACTTGATGTTTAGAATACGTCTCAAACATTTCTGATGAAAGTGTTCACGAATTTTCAAATGTCTTCTAAACAATGTCCATGTTTCCGAGGAGTACAATAAAACACTCAACACGCAGGACCTATAAACATTCAATTTTGTTTTATGGTTAATGCCGGTACTAGACCATAACTGTTTTTCGAGCGTTCCATAGGCCACAGATGCCTTCTGGGTGCGCCGGTGAATCTCAGCATCCAAAGATCCATCACAAGTTAGTGTACTTCCTAAGTATGTGAAAGACTCAACAACATCCAGACAAGTACCATGAATGGCTATTGTTGGTTTGATATATGGTTCACCTTTTTACGGGGGTGAACATTACCTTTGTCTTTGTCAAGCTTATTTTAAATCCAAAAGCAGAGCACGAGGCAGCAAAAAGGTTCGCAATATCTTGAACATCCTCCTCAGTGTGAGCCAGAAAGTCAACATCATCGGCGTAAAGGAACTCTCTGATAAGTGCATAGGATGTCATTGATTTGAAGTTAAATCTTCTCAAGTCAAAAACTCTTCCTGTGGTTCTAAATTCCAAGAGGACGCCTTTCTCACAATGTTGGAATGCATGAGATATTATTACAGAAAAGAATATTGACAATAGTGTTATATATAACTATAAATACATACATACATACACACACACACACACACACACATATATATATATATATATATGTGTGTGTGTGTGTGTGTGTGTGTGTGTGTACATATATATATGAGTTTCCTCACCATTATACACACGATAATCGCCTGTAATGGTGGAAATCGCCCGGGGGAGAACATTTTGGACAATTTTTTATACATCCAAATTTAAGAAATCTTGAATTCAATCGAAAAAAATATCTGATAAAAAAATGTACCTTTACACAAAAAATATCTTCCAATATTTAGACAGGTGGTTTAGAGTATCAATTAATCTACAGAGTTTGAAAAAAGGCCATTTCATTTCACGAAGTTACAAGCGTGATTCAAAAGTTTTGCACCAGTTTTGGCATGTGCTAGTTTGCAGTGCGTAAAATCATGGGAAATGGACTCGTCGCCCCGAGTTCAAATCCTGGATGTGGTAATTTCATTTCCCTTAGCGCTAATACACTCGTGGATGTATGAATCCTACTCTCACCCAGCTATGGGTAAATAGTAGGGTAGACTGGGCCCTTTAATCTTTGATAGGTAACCGGTCTAGGAAAGGAAAACTTCATTCAAACCTGTCACATCCGGCCTTCTTCAGGTATTTCTTGTCGGACTCGGGAACCTTCTTGTAAAAAAAAATAAGATTTGATTTATATTCGTGAAGATAATTAAGAATAAAATTTAAATGATAACAGCATGGATTTTGTTTTAATTTAATATTTTAGATAGTAGACGTTAACATTTCTTTTCAGAGTAGCTGGATCAATGCAAGGTCTATTTTTTTACATAGTGATTTAAATGGGGCATCCCACGAGGATTCAACTCACGATCCAGTAATAATGGATCTGCGGGACTAACTTTAAAAAATCCCCCTCTAACCAGGCGACGCTGGGTAGCCACTGCTAGTACACACACACACACACACACACACATATATATATATATATATATATATATATATATATATATATACATAATAAAGATAAATCTAATGAGTCAGACGAACCTACTATTAGTTTCGCTTAATGCTCTTCAGGGCTAAGATCTGACTCAGATCTTAGCCCTGAAGAGCATTAAGCGAAACTAATAGTAAGTTCGTCTGACACATTAGATTTATCTTTATTATTTGCTCTACTTAGGTATTGAGCACTTTTTACTTATTAGCTATTCTCCTAGCGGTTATAAATAAATATATATATATATATATATATATATATATATATATATATATATATATATATATATATATATATATATATATATACATATATATAATATAAATTGTTTTTTTCTTTTGGCCAAATACTGTACCAATAGATTATTTTTTGTTGGTACGACTATCTTGGTCTTTTTTTTTTCAAAATTTTTTTCTCCCCGGTTGATGTTTGGTAGTATATTTTTACAATCAAACTATTTGCTGTTTTTTTTTCTCACCGCGAGGATTTACCAATGAGTTTGGTATATTAAATATATATATATATATTATATATATATATATATATATATATATATATATATATATGACTTTATTATGATAGACACTTGTCATCAGGTTTAGTTAGAAAGCTTGCTTTTTAGACCTGTCTGCTCTGAGCAAAGGATGTAAAAGCTTAAGGCGATCTCCGTCTCCATGACAACAGACGCCATCACAATAAAAAGACAGCCTATTGAGAGTGGAAAAGTCAGTTTTTCCTCCGTCGACACCATTTGGTAAATTGAAGTCTGGCTTTGCTGACGAGAAGCATATTCAACCAAAATCTGAAAATGAACGTCTCCTATTTTCACCCCGTACAAACATTCAACTAGTCAGCTTGAACAGAAAGCGGGAATGAAAAAAAAAAATTTTTTAAGAAAAAAAGGAAAGAAAATTGAAATCTCTTAATAACTCCACATAAAACAAACACGAAAATGAATGAAAAAATTTTTTTTTTAAAAGAAAGAAAATTGAAATCTTTTAATAACACCACGAAAATAAGAAAAAAACAAAACAGGGAAAAAAAAAAATAAAAAGAATAAAAACAAAAAACATGAAGGAAGGCCAACAATAAGTTGAAATTTGAAAAAAAAAAGAAAAAAAAACAACAAAAAAACTTTTTTTTTTACGTTTTTGCATGTAATTAATATCTTAGGCACATACTGTCTAACCCACATTCTCCGCTGCAAGTGCCCGCGTATATGTTGTTTTTTTTTTTACATATTTTCCTTTCTTTTTTTTGTTTTTAATGTAGTAAAGATTAGAGGTAGAAATGTGGACAAAGGAACAAAACTCAGACAAGTATATGTAGGAGAGATATATTTCTCCGTGCATTGAGAAACATATCTATGTATGTGCGTATAGTCTATCTATCTATCTCTCTCTCTCTCTCTCTCTTATATATATATTATATATATATATATATATAATATATATATATATATATGACTAATATATATATATATATATTATATATATATCCATATTAGTCAATTTATCTCCCTCCCTACCTCTCTCTCTCTCTCTCTATATATATATATATATATATATATATATATATATATATATATATATATAATGAGGATAGGAAATCCGACAGGATGTAATAAAGATTAGAGGTAGAAAGGTGTACAAAGGAACAAAACTCAGACAAGTGTATCTAGGAGAGATATATTTCGCCGTGCATTGAGAAACATATCTATGTATGTGCATATAGTCTATCTATCTATCTATCTATCTATCTCTCTATATATATATATCCATATCAGCCAATTTCTACCCCCTCTCCTCTCTCTCTCTCTCTCTCTCTCTCTCTCTCTCTCTCTCTATCGCTGATGAGACTTAATAAAGTCGAAACAGTCTGTACGATGTTCTACACACTGAGCGATCCTTTGCCGGGATTATACTTGTCAAGTTCATTTTCTATATAAAAGTATCGAATTTTATACGACACATGCATTGTAATTGCCTTCAAGCAAAAATATAATATATAATATATATATATATATGAGGATGATAAGATTGGAGTAAATCCGACAGGATGTAAGAAAGATTAGAGGTAGAAATGTGGACAAAGGAACAAAACTCAGACAAGTGTATCTAGGAGAGATATATTTCGCCGTATATTGAGTTCGGCATCATCAGTCGTTTATTTGATCATTAAAGCATCATACGTGCGTTTTTATAGAAGAGAAAGTGGGCGGGAGAGGGGTGGAGTTGGATAAGAAGTCAGGTAGATGGGACAGCGTTTGTGAGGAAATTTGATTGGTCAGAAGGAAATCTTTGGTGGAAGGGGAGGGAGAGAAGATGAAAATTGAGGAGAGAGAGTTAGAAAGGATATGCCGAGTAAGGTGGTTTAGTACAGAGGGAGAGAAACATAATAGAGGAGAAAATGGGTCAGCCTTCTTGGAGAGAAATTTGATCCATTGAAGCAGAAAGGGAAGAAGTAAAAAGGGAGTGAGTGGGGTGGAAGGGGTGGGTAGTCATTCATTAG
>CM042167.1:152395-173371 GCA_023376005.1 Doryteuthis pealeii
AAAATGGAAACCATGATATAATTTCAAAACGCATATCATTAGGTATTATTTATTACCAAACTCTGTGATAAAAATACACTTTCCTACCCCTCTATTGGCAAAAAATAAAATGCATAGTTATATATAATCTGTATACTTATTGTTGGATTCCAACATATTCATTTTTCGGTATAGAAATCGGGCCAAAGGGGATGTATTCTCTTTAATCCGGCATCCTGATAAATCCTGACTGGGTATTTATTCCATTAAACCCAAGAAACACGGACAAATGTAAAGAAATGGGTCGAACGAAGTGGATACCCGTTAATCAGGCATGTCTGCAAAGTTTGACAATGAATTGATTCCATTAAAGCCAAGTAAACATATTCCTCTCCCTTAAATATAATAATAAAACCGTTGTTATTATTAACGGTACAAGCAAAAAAAAAAAACGCCGCCTGGGCGATGTAAAAAATAGATTTTTGAAACATATTGCCTGAGGGGTGGGAGTAAAAAATTCAATGTCAGCGAGTCTGTACCCTAAGTAAGTAAAATCATCAAATTCATTAAAGGATTAAAAAAATAAAACAATTTGAAATGTAAACTTTAAATATGTATTAAAATAAAACAAACTATATATAGATATATAATATCAGTCATGTATTTATTAAAACTTGTTTTAAAAAACAATGAGGACTGTCTAATGTTGCACGTTCAAATTTTGAGTGTATCTATTCTATGTTATGACGCTTTTGGGTAATGTGACGTAAGCAGTGACGTAATTTTGACAAAAACCGGAAATGAATCTCCATTATTAATAGATGTTGTCTCGTTCTTAGAGTTGGCACTAACTAGGGCAGCGCATTTTCACTGATCTTCAGACCCGTAAAAATGACGCTCCGACCAAGTTGCAACGATCTTACTTCTGTGGATCAAAGGTACACGACGTGGACGTAGAAGGCATCAACCGAGCAACAAGCCGGTGACACATGTTACGGAACTAAGTTATCTTATATTATTTTAAAAAAGAAAATCATTTTTGCAATGTTACTAAAATATTGCAAAACTTTTGACTCACCCTAATATAATCAGGAGATAATAATAATAATAATAATAATCTTATTATAATGGAGATTGTGTGTTTTTCTGTCTGTAAGCGAAACTATATTCCTACTCAAGTCACAATTCCCTTAGTTATTGACATCACATTCTCCATGATTTTATTTTTATCTAAATCTCAATTATTAATAAAATTGTATTACATTATTAATACTGTTAATTATGTCTACATACTGATAACATGCAATTATATTTATATATTCAACAAAATAGCGGTTTACAGTGTGAACGGGAAGGCTAATTTGCATATTAATATTAAAAAATCGAATTTAATAAATATGTGCTTAGTATTATTGATTTCTAACTGTTTGGTTTATTTTAATGAATATAAGCAAAAATCTCTTTAATGAATCTTAAATGAAATCCATTAACAAGATAAAATAACTGTCATTTTATTCTTTACTTCCTCTTATAACTAAATACTTAAATTAGAAAAACAACAATGAAAGACGAGAGTGATGGAAGAATATGTTTCAGTTGTTCCATTTTTTATTATACTCCCTCTGTTTCAAATCTTTTATTATACAAAACAAATCTTTTTATCTGTATTCTTATTTAGTTTCATTAGCCTTTCTAATTTAATACAATATTTTATTACATTAAAACTTAAATACTTGCACCCGGAGGGTGCATATATTTGCTAGTAATAATAATATTAGCTATATAAATGAAAGTAACCTCCCCTTGTTTGTTTCCCTTATTTGTGCTTGCGCATTATTTGAAATGAACTTAATTGTTATTAAAAAGACATTTTATGATATTTTCGAGTTAAAACATTCAATTGTATTGATTTGACTAAATTCGTATTTTCAGTGTAGATTTACAATAAAATGAAAACAGACGGCTTCCTCAAAGTGAAACAAACAAGGGGAGGTTACTCTCATTTATGTAGCTAATATTCAGATAACCATAATAATAATAATAGTAATAATAATCTTACTTTTAACAAGTTGGTCTGGCTGTTTATTTAAAATTGTTGTCAATCCTCGGACAAATGCAAAGAAATTAGGTCAAACCAGGTGGATTCCCGTTTATCCAGCAACCATTCAAATTCTTTCTGGAAATTGATTTCATTAAAGCTAAACAGCAATAACTTAACCAATAAATCCGAGGGTGATGAATTGTATTTAACCCAGCATCCACGCCCGCCCTATCGGTGGGGCGTTAGAATGCACCAACTGCACCTCTGCAGAGGGAAAGACTCCCCCAATGGGGCTACCTGTTGGTCGTGGGTGGCGACCCGTGATACTTAAGGATAGAGCTTAAGGATAGTTTTATACAATAAAAAATGTTCTGATTGAATGCACACACCTCTCCCACATTCGAAGAAAGTTCTACAATGTTAACAGCGTGGACAAACTATTTGGAAAAATAGATCCCAAGAGCATATTAAACTTTTTGAAAAGAACCTGCCTCCTATCAAGGATATAAGTTCATAGACCTACAAAAATCACCCACACACTCTCTTGATGTTCAAATCACCAACAGAAAACTTGATTTCAAAAAATAACTAAACCCCTATCACTATGCCTAAATACCAATAAAAGCGAGATCTGGAATTATATGCAGTTGTACCTTACAAAAAAAACAAAAAACAAAACGTATTCGGCATAAAATAACCCAATGGGTTGACGTGCCGTAAAACCCAACCAAACAAACCTCAAAATTAAACTTCAAGGCCTTGATAAGTCTACTCCTTTTGCATTATCTACTGATTCATTCTGACTCACGACCTGATTTAAGTTCGGAATACTTTTAACTTTTGTTTCAGTTTTGTCTTTAATAATTTATCACCTGATCAAAGGCCGTTTTTTTTCCGCCGACTTCATCGCTGGATGATATTTTACGAACGTTAACAAGAAATACGATCATCTAACATGTCCTTTAAGACTTGTGAAGCCGGATGCTTTCTTTTTGGCGGGAAATACTTTGATTATTGGGTAATATAGATCACTCGTTTTTTTATTGACTAACAATAGTTCACCCTTTGATGGTGGGTCGTACTTTATTTTTATTTATCGGGGACTCTTTCACAAATAAATTAGAATAAACTCCTTTCCAATTCACACATAATAATATATTACACTGAACATCGTAAATTTTAACTGATAAATTTCAAAATGGCGTCAAGCCAAACGAGGGCAGACGTATTGAATTAATGAACACACACACACATACACACATACACGCTCACACACACACACACACACACACACACACACACACACACACACACACACACAGAGAACATACACAAACACACACACACACACACACACATATATATATATATACATGCATATATAAGTTAAGAGTAAGGAAATGAATCCGACGGTATAAGTATAGATAAAAGGATATAAAAACACACAATGCTGTTAAAATAAAAATATTTTATATCAAATTCATAGCTAATATTGAACAATATTTCGATTTATAAAAATCATCATCAGAGCTTGTTTTTAATCCGGACTCATCGAGAGAGAAACAGAAAATAATTTAAATTCAAATGAATCCGGATTAAAAACAAGGGCTTATGATGATTTTTATAAATCGAAATATTGTTCAATATTAGCTATGAATATGATATAAAATATTTTAGGACATGTAGACCCTCAGTCACCGCCTTCTATCACCCATATGATAAAAAAGCTAGGCTTGCCATAAGGGCAATAAGGGTTGGGGCAATTATATAGGTAGTAGGGCTTGCGTGACAAGCCGATTGATTGGAGGAAGCCTCTCTGACCGACCGTCTAAGCCCAAAAAAGTAACAGAAATACTGGGGTGAATTAGTATCTCAGTCGTAAAGGAAGGAGACAAGGCAAATTATAAAGTTTATAAATGGGTTAACAGTTTTATTTGAGGGTTAGTTATTAAAGTGTGTATAATTCTTGTGCAAGTGTCTTTAAGTGTTTGCCAGAGAATTTCTACTGGCGGGATATATAAAAGTAATACAAGAGATTTGTGTGCACTTATCTTGTTGTCTCGGTGTTGTCTGCTTGTTGGAGTTGACGTCTTTCTCTAGCGTGCCGACTCAGGTCTTCTGCTAGTGCCTGCAGTATTGATTCTGCTGATTCAGGGTTCTATCCTCAGGCCCTATTGTCCGGACTTCCGGGTGGGCAGATAACCCAATTTCCAACAAAAGGGCCAAAGTGGAGTATTCCAAGTTATGGACTGCTCAACCACCTGGGTTCTATCCTTAAGTATCACGGGTCGACCCCCACGGCCAACAGGTGGCACCATTTGGGAGAGTCTTACTCCTCTGCAGAGGTGCAGTCAGTGCATTCTAACGCTCCAGCCGACAGGGCGGGAAACCTCAAGAGAGAAACTGAATCTCTCATAATTGCAGTACTAGAATATGTCATAAGAACAAACTATATATTTTTTATTTATTTATTTATTAATGGCATATGACATGGGCTTGTGTCATTTGCTGAAAATGTTGAAGCAATTTGAACAATCAAAGTTTTCAATTAAAAAGTGGTTGGAGTTGGAGAAGAAGAATGGGGAAGAGGATAAATATGAGGAAATATAAAAGAGAGAGAGAGAGAGAGAGAGAGAGAGAGAGAGAGAGAGAGAGTGAGTGAGTATGTTTGATACAGATGGAGGTGGAAGAGGTACAGAGAGAGTGAAAGATGCAGAATATAGGAGATTAGAGAGGTTTTAATTCTGCATATGAATTTTACTGGAGAGGGAGGTATATTGAGGGAGAAGAAGGAGAAAAGAAACTGAGTGTGAGAGATAGATAGAGAGGTACAGACTAAGAGGAAAAAAATAGAGGCGGTATAGAGAAAGAATAATAGAGAGAGAGAGAGAGAGAGAGAGAGAGAGAGAGAGAGAGAGAGAGAGAGAGAGAGAGAGAGCAATGAAGTGAGACATGAGAGAAATAACAATGTGAGAGAGATATAGATTGATAAAGGAAAAAGGCGGGAAAAGGAGAGCAAGATAGAGATGACAGGGAAAGGAGAGAGATATATGAAATGAAACTTTATCAAGGCAAAAGATAGATAAGACCCAACAGAATAGTAAGTGTGGGGTGTGTGGAGAAAAAGATGAAAAGTTTAATCATATACTAAGTCTTACCCCTCTGCAGAGGTGCAGTCTGTGCATTCTAACGCCCCAGCCGACAGGGCGGGCTGTCGTTTAGGAATCGTTCAAAAATTAATTAGTTTCTAGTTGTAGAGTTTGAGGATCGTTTCAAACTAAATTAGTTAGTCGCTTGTGCTCCGTTTCAAACTTAATTGGTTACTATATTTAGAGCTGATCCGAATCATGGTATGAAAGGGGTCATCCCCTCAGAATTACAGGATTTTGATGGATACTCAATTTTTTTATAAACTCAAGTTTTTCCTATTTAACCCATAGATAACAGGTACTACCACTCCGGGTCAGAGTGGACCTGGGAGCAATGGTGATGAAGGGGTGCTCCACATTCCCCAAACCTCCAGAACCGGAACCTCTCCATCAGATAGATGTCATTCCCAGGACATGTAGACCCTCAGCCACCGCTTTCTAGCACCCATATGATAAAAATGACTGGGCTTGCCATCAGAGCAATAGAGTTGGGAAGATCCTATAGGTGCTAGGGCTTGACATGACTAGCCGATTGATCGGAGGAGGCCTCTCCGACCACTGGTTACTATGAAACCGCATAGATTATGTAACATGTGCATTCTAACGCCCCAGCCGACAGAGCTGGCTGTCGTTTAGGAATCGTTCAAAAATTAATTAGTTTCTAGCTGTAGATTTTGAGGATCGTTTCAAACTAAATTAGTTAGTCGCTTGTGCTCCGTTTCAAACTTAATTGGTTACTATATTTAGAGCGGATCTGAATTTACTCAGTCAATAGATCGAGCATCGTCACAAAATTGATTGAATACTCGTTTAGACGTTGTTGAAAACTTAATTTGTTACTGGTTTGAGCATCATTACAATCTTAATTGAATCTCCCACCGAATTAATCGATTAGTGTTTGAGCCTCGTTCTGAGTTTAATTGCTAACATCTTGAACATTGTTAAAGATTAATTGATCACTTGTTTAAACATTGTTCGAAATTTAATCGGTTACTTCTCGAGCGTCGTTAAAAAATAATTGGTTACTCGTTTGAACAATTTTGAAAATTGATCTGTTATTTGTCCAATCAGTATTTCAAGTTTAATGGGTCGATATTCTGAATCACTTTCCAAATTTAATTGTTTACTTCCTTTAACATTATTCCAAATTTAATGAGTCAATTGTTTGAATCTCATTCTAAATTTAATTGGTTACTTCATTTAAGATTATTGCAAAATTAATCGGTTTGGTTCTCGTTCCAAAATTAGTTGTTTATTTCCTTTAACATTATTCCCATTTTAATGGGTTTATAGTTGGAAACTCGTTCTAAATTTAATTGTTTACTTCCTTTAACATTATTCCAAATTTAATGGCTCAATAATTGGAACCTAGTTCAAAATTTAATTGTTTACTTCCTTTAACATTATTCCAAATTTAATGGCTAATAATTGGAACCTAGTTCAAAATTTAATTGTTTTACTTCCTTTAACATTATTCCAAATTTAATGGCTAATTAATTGGAACTAGTTCAAATTTAATTGTTTCTTCCTTTAACATTATTCCAAATTTAATGGCTAATAATTGGAACCTAGTTCAAAATTTAATTGTTTACTTCCTTTAACATTATTCCAAATTTAAATGGCTCAATAATTGGAACCTAGTTCAAAATTTAATTGTTTACTTCCTTTAACATTATTCCAAATTTAATGGCTCAATAATTGGAACCTAGTTCAAAATTTTAATTGTTTACTTCTTTAACATTATTCCAAATTTAATGGCTAATTAATTGGAACCTAGTTCAAAATTTAATTGTTTACTTTCTTTAACATTATTCCAAATTTAATGGCTCAATAATTGGAACTAGTTCAAATTTAATTGTTTACTTTCCTTTAACATTATTCAAATTTAATGGCTCAATAATTGGAACCTAGTTCAAAATTTAATTGTTTACTTCCTTTAAACATTATTCCAAATTTAATGGCTCAATAATTGGAACCTAGTTCAAAATTTAATTGTTTACTTCCTTTAACATTATTCCAATTTAATGGCTCAATAATTGGAACCTAGTTCAAAATTTAATTGTTTACTTCCTTTAACATTTTCCAAATTTAATGGCTCAATAATTGGAACCTAGTTCAAAATTTAATTGTTTACTTCCTTAACATTATTCCAAATTTAATGGCTCAATAATTGTAGTTCAAAATTTAATTGTTTACTTCCTTTAACATTATTCCAAATTTAATGGCTCAATAATTGGAACCTAGTTCAAAATTTAATTGTTTACTTCCTTTAACATTATTCCAATTTTAATGGCTCAATAATTGGAACCTAGTTCAAATTTTAATTGTTTACTTCCTTTAACATTATTCCAAATTTTAATGTGTCAATAGTTGTACAAACGTGTACGATAACAATGAAGATGAGGACAATATCCGAATAATGCAGATAATACTAAATCATCAAGCCTCATCTCAAACATTCAGAGAAATACTGAATACTTTTATCATTAGTTCTTGAATGTGCTGGCTGAGTGTCAACCACTAATATTTATCAATACAATCAATTTTTTAATAAAAATTAATTCAACCAATTTATTGATACACGTTGTTACAATTCATGAGAAGTGAAATTGTGAAGCGTACCTGTAAGTATCTAAATTCAGGTATGTCAGATTTAGAATCAAGGGTTTCATAAAAAAAATACCAAGACTATTGGTAACCTTTGACCTAGAGGCACGAATCTCGGGGGATTGTAGTGTTGTAGTGTATTATTTTTTTCATTTGAATTTATTTATTTATCTGTTGTCCATTCATCGCCATACCAAGGTTAAAGAGCTCATTATACCCTACTCTTTACCCATAGCTGGAGGGAGAACAATAGTGTTACATATTTGATATGTAGCGTATTAATTATGTATAGTAATTGTAGCGTAGATTCAAAATACCAGTAATGTGATTGGCACGATGTAACTCTGTATAGACCTCTCATCCGGTTCTCCAATGCGAACATAGGAAGTTAGTATAGAAAATCAGGTTTTGCTGAGTGCTGGGACGAGTAAGACGGCTATGGTGTCTCTCGTCGAAATAGCCAAATCTCCGGAGATTTCTCCGAATGTTTGCGATGACGCTTGATGATTAGTATTATTTGCGTTATTCGGACTGTACAACGTTTCGGCAGATATGCCTCCGGCCTTCTTCAGGTATTTCGGACTCGGGAACCTTCTCGGACTCGGGAACCCTCTTATCGAACTCGGGAACTTTCTTGTTGTAGTCGGGAACCTTCTTGTCGTAATCGGGAGCCATCACGGAACTTTGAACCTAAACCTTTATTCAGTCCATGGGGGCATCCTGTTCTCATTCCGCTAACCATAATCCAGTAGTGTTAATTATTTTTCTATGTTACTGCCGCCACTCAGGTTTGAACCTGAAATCCAGAGATAACTGTCCCTTAGAACTGTCTTAACCTAACTACCTTATCCACTAAGCCATGTGTCCAATTGGACAATTGAGTGTGAATTTTGGGAACTTATGAACCTAATGTCTTGTTTTTTGGCTAGAATATCTACCTATTTATTTTATGTATGATTTTTTACCTAGACTCATATTGTGTGTGTTTTTTCTTTGCGGGGTGGGTCAGAGTCCGAGAAGGTTCCCGAGTCCGACAAGAAATACCTGAAGAGGGCCGGAAGGCATATCGGCCGAAACGTTGTACAGATAACAATGAAGATGAGGACAATAGTCCGAATAACGCAGATAATACTCCGGAGATTTGTTTGTTGGTCTGGGATTCATAAAGACAAAATATAACTTGAAACAAAAAGTGTCGTTAATTAAAAACAGTAACAAAACAAGACGTCCCATACTTTATACCAAAGTGATTTCGACCATTTCGCCGGTCGTCATCGGGGGATTTTAGGTTGTAGTCAGAGAGGATAGAAGTTTAAGAAATTCAATCACCAGCCCAGACCAGACCAGAGATAAACTGATCCAACCCAAGTTAAGATGGATGATAGCAAGAAAGAACAAGCAGAAGCTATGTATCCAAGCAAAGAAGATAAGTATGTCTGTATACAACCACGGGTATACAGGTATACAATATACAATCCCCTCCGGATGTGGCACACGGTCAATTACTTAAGCCGAGTTTAACAGGTCTGAAATCAGTTTTCCTTCAAATACACTGGTTAAGAGCCTGTTATTTATCCATAGCTGCAGAGAGAGACAGACAGAGAGAGACAGAGACAGAGTAGTTGGATGCACATCTTTCCCAAGGGTATTAGCGCTATGTGAAATGCAAACAGCTTCGTCCAGTCGACGAGTCCATTTCCAACGACTCTAATACTTACGCCACGCCTTCTTAAAGAAAAAATGGTTATTTCCTATAACTCCAACATAAACGAATGGAACCAATCTTGACTGATAAATTATTTATTTATTTATTTATTGATCCACTAGGAAAAAAGAAGACTGGGTTAGCGTTAGGGTTAGGATTTAGGTTCAGGTTTAGGGTTAGGGTTAGGATTTAGGGTTAGTTCAATGGGAAAATAAGAGTACTGCCAGTGATTGGCCAAGAGTTAGATCACATTATTCTGGCCCAGTCTATAAGTATGAGCGAGGATCTAGAACACACCTTATATACCCAAAAAAATCTCAACACAAACTTCACCTACGATGTATAAGACGCAGGGCATTTTTTTAGCCAACATTTTGGGAAAAAAAGGTGCGTTCTATATGCCGTCAAATACGGCAAGTTTCTACAGGCCGGTCTAACCACTATTTTGTTGACGTATCAGCGAACTATCGACCAAGGGATTTTTCACTAGACACCTGTCAAACGACTTTCTTGTCAGTGACAGCGTCGACTTGTTAAGCAAACAATGCTTCAACAGCCGAACTGTTATTTTCTTTACCGCTATGAAAAGAAAAGAAATAAAACTAATAAGTAGCTGCACACTCCTTTAATGTTTATGTATTGTTTCTTTCCAGGTCTTTTTTTAAATAGTTAAACAGAAGAGGATGTCACCGACCGGTGTAAAATAAATCTATTCAACTGATCTCAGAAAACAGGAAAAGTGTCAGTGAACCGGTGTAATATCAATGCCAACTTATTATGGTAATTATGAACTTTTGTTTAGTAAATGGTAATCCTTAACTTGTTCCTCGTAAATTTCTACTATAAAATAAACTGAACCTTCATTTTATGTCCGTGTTTTTGCAATAAATTTTTTTTTCTTGCACCCGTTATTTTACAATACTGAATATATTTTCTTTATTTAAAAACATTTATTGCAAACATATATATTTTCTTTATTTAAAAACATTTATTGTAAACATATTTAAAACATTTATTGCAAAAACACGGACATAAAATGAGGGTTCAGTTTATTTCATTGTAGGAATTTACGAGGAACAAGTTGAAGATTACCTTGTAAATTAGGGTGTCCCAGAAAAAACAGAACCCGCAAATTTTGTAATAAAACTGTTAATTTTCTCATTAAACAAAGAAATTAGGGCTTAAGGTTAGGGTTAGGGTTAGGGTTCCGGAAACCGGCAAAGTGTCAGTAAACCGGTATTATATCACTGCCAACTTATTATGGTAATTATGACCTTTTGTTTAGTAAATTAGGTTGTCCCACAAAAAACAGAACCCACAAATGTTGTAATAAACTGTTAATTTTTCCATTAAACAAATAAATTAGGGTTTAGGGTTAAGTTTAATGGGAAAATTAATAAATAATTTGGGTTCTGTTTTTCCTGGGTCAGCCTGTACCTCAAATTTAAGCTCTTAACACAAAGAGAAACATCAACCGAGTGACAGTTCATAACTCGGAAAACACTTAAATTTGGGTAATCGTAAATCAATGTACCACTATATCTCGCAAAACCCGGTACAGCTCTGTAGGGGCGATTTTAATGGACTTTCACTGCCAGCATAAAGCTGATGATCGTCTGATGTTTACAGATTTTATCTCTCTGGTGATCGTAAAATATATACACAGGTGTATGTATTTAGATGTTAAAACACCACTTCTTAATGCCAGCTGTCGATGGCCGAGAGTTTAACGAATCGGACTGACATAAAGTCCGTCGGGTTTCGCACCTGGTCGGAGGTAGTTGCTGTGTCTAGACACACTGATAATATTTGAAACTTCGAAACGCGCTGTCTGTGGATGACTATATATATATATATATATAATATATATATATAGTGTGTGTGTGTGTGTGTGTGTGTGTGTGTATTGGTCGCCCCAACTGTGATTCAAGGATGTCTGCAAGAAGCATATCTGATGCTTTGGCATTGCCCCTTCCAGCTGGGAGAATTTGGCTCAGGACCGCTCTCGGTAGCGGCAGACTCTCCGTAGAGGATTGCTCATGTCAGATGTCACCCTGACGCAACAACATGAAGGTAAGAGGTCCAGAAGAAAGCAGCGGCAACAAAGCACCGGCACATCAACATCTTCAGGGACAGCCTTCACATGCGACATCTGTGGTCGAGAATGTTTTTCAAACATCGGATTTCACAGTCACAGGAGGCGCTGTTATTTTTTTGGGGCACAAAACTTTATTATAGTCTTCCGAGACTGAAATGCCAATAATATATAATATTATATATATATATATATATATATATATATGTGTGTGTGTGTGTGTGTGTGTGTGTGTGTGTGTGTGTGTGTGTTGAAAAAAGAAAGAAAGGAAAGAAAGTATAGAATGGATAAAATAGGATATTTTAATCAATTTTACTTACACGTGTTTCGGTCAGGAGTTTATCCCGAATTGATTAAAATATCATATTTTTATCCATTTTTTACGTTCTTTCCTTTCTTTCTTTTTTCAACATACCGTCGGATTCACTTCCATTTTCATTTTACACATACACACACACACACACACACACACACACACACCACATATATATATATATATATATATATAATATATATATATATATACGACAATAGCCATTACACCACAACAATCTTCTTAACGTATTTTAATACTATTGTGCAATTAAAATCTCGTTATAATGTCATTTTTAATGTGGTATGGTAACCTACGGCCAATATCATTGTAACACAGATTAAAATACAAATTTGGAAAAAAAATTTTTAAAAAAATACTTCAGATTTTATTTGCAAGGAAGCGGCAAACCGTCGCTGTCTCCATCTTCGTTCGATATTTAATTAAATTTATTTTATTGCAGATAAAGAAGATGGTTTCACAGCGGCAAGGAAGGGTGCGTAAATGGTTGTTTGTCCCTGTCTTTTACTCTGATTCCACCTTCAGACACTTTGTCGAACGTATTTTGCTGGCAACCAGATAGCAAGACAAGGTGAAGCTTCGCAACAATACCAAAGACAAGAAGATGTTTTAGCGGAAACAACGCCCGAGGGTAAAGAGTTAAGAGCTTGTGTCAGTTTGTGCTACTGATACACGAGCAGGACTAGGCCTTGATATTAGTTTTGGTATTGTTGCTGATTTCAAGACATTATATTATTTTCAAAAAATCAATCTCATCTAAAAAAAATAAATAAATAAATAAAAATTTTAAAAATGGCGAAAAACTAATCACGTGTGGTGAAGAATTGTGAGACCATTTCTTAATTAATAAAATCGTGTTAGATTCGAGCTTTTTGGCACCAGCTTCGATTCTTTTGGAGCCACCTTTGAGATTTTTGGTACTATCTTCGAGACATTTGGTACTAGATTCGAGATATGGGCACCACATTCGAGATATTGTGCACCATCTCCAAGACTTTATTTGATATGTAGCGTATTAATAATGTATAGTAACTGTAGCGTAAATTCAAAATACAGGTAATGTGATTGGCACGATGTAACTCTGTATAGACCTCCCCTCCGGTTCTCCAATGCGGACATAGGAAGTTAGTATAGAAAATCAGGTTTTGACGAGTAAAACGGCTATGGTGTCTCTCGTCGAAATAGACAAATTTCCGGCGTTTTTTTTTTTTGTTTTTTTTTTTGTCTGGGATTCATAAAGATAAAAAAAAACTTCAAACAAAAAGTGTCGTTAATTAAAAACAGTATCAACACAAGACGTCCCATACTTTTTAGCAAAGTGCTTTCGACCATCTCGGCGGTCGTCATCGGGGGATTGTGTTGCAATATGGGTATATTCCTGACTTTTGTGAGCTAGAACTGCTAATGGAAGGAGGAGGAATAAATAACAAAGGCTTAACAAATAGTGATGACCCAAAAGAGGAGAGCGATGGTTTTGACCGTAGCGTGACCCGAACGAAGAATTGAGGGGCAAGCGGAAGTCGGGTGTTGACCGGAAGTCACGTGGTGACGTGGGGGAAGGAAGAAAGGGTTCGTCCTCCCTTTTGCCGGCGTCCGTCGTAGGGCACAGACCTGATTAGAGCCCAGGAATTTGGTAGTGTTCTCTCTCTCTCGTTCTCTCTGCCTCCCCTCCTCCCTGGTAGAAGCCACTAGACGAGCACGTTAATAAAGGCTGGGAGTTGTGACGACATGTTTCTCGTGTTATGATTTTTTATCGGAGTTTTAGTACCAAGAAAGAAAAAAAGGACTACGGTGCATGTATCGTTTTAGTACCGTGAGTATTGCAACGTAACAATTGTAGGTTGTAGTCAGAGAAGATAGAAGTTTAAGAAATTCAGTCACCAGCCGAGATCAGCCCAGAGATAGACAGAAGTTAAGATAGATGATAGCAAGATAGAACAAACAGAAGCTATGTATCCAAGCTATGTATTCCACATTTAAGATTTTGTCACTTTTTCGAAGTTTCGCACCATTTTCGAGACGTTTTGTTCAGTATATTTGAGACTTTTGGCTCCATCTTAGAGATTCTGATGCCATTTCCGAGATTTTAAAATCACATTCGCGACCTTTGACATCTTGGAGCTTTGGACACCACATTCGGGACACTTGACACCATTCTCATGACTTTTGACACCATTATCAATATGATATTTTGCTTTATTGTGTAAGGCGGTGATAAAAGAGCATTATTATTTGGTAAATATTCTCTGTCTCTAATGACTTTTCAACTGCTTTTCCGCCCTGTCGGTGGGGCGTTAGAATACACCGACTGCACCTCTGCAGAGGAGTAAGATCCCCCCCAATAGGGCCACCTGTTGGCCGTGGATGGCGACTCGTGATGCTTAAGGGCGGAGTCATGGTGGATGAGCAGTCCATAACCTGCAACACACCACTTACAACCTTACTTAGGCTAGATGGGCAGTCGAAGAGGTCCCCTCCGATCAATCGGCTGGTCATGTCAAGCCCTAGCAACTATATGATTACCCAACCATATTGCCCTTATGGCACCCACTATACTTCTTATCATATGGGTGCTAGAAGGCCGTGGCTGATGGTCTACATGTCCTGTGGCGACCCGTGATGCTTAAGGATAGAACCCAGGTGGATGAGCAGTTCCTGACTTGCAATACTCCACTTTGACCCTATCTTGGGCTAGACGGGCAGTCGGAGAGGCCCCCTCCGATCAATCGGCTGGTCATGTCAAGCCCTAGCACCTATAGGATTTTCCCACCCTATTGCCCTTATAGCAAGCCCTAACCCTTTTTATCATATGAGTGCTAGAAGGCGGTGACTGAGGGTCTACATATCCTGGGAATGTCGTTAAACTCTATCTGATGGTGAGGTTCCAGTCTTGGAGGTTTGGGAAATGTGGAGCACCCCTTAATCACCATTGCTCCCTGGTCCACTCTGACCAGGAGTTGTAGTACCTTTTAGGGTCCCATCTATGGGTTAAATAGAAAAATGTATTCAAAAAAATTTGTGTATCCATTTAGAATTAATCTATTCCAAAGCTTTTATCGGCATTAAATGACCCACTGAGGTTGATATGCCGTAAAACAAAACAAAACAAACCAGAACATGCTACACCACACCGGGTTACGTCTCTTTCGCCATACAAATTAGCATTCTCCTATTTTTCGCAATTTATCCAGATAGTCTCCACATTCCAATCCTGATGAAGGTTGCAACAACCGAAACATAATAATGCCGTCTTCCCCGTCAAGAATAAATTCATCTTTTTGGAATACTTTGTTTTTTTATTTACTACATTGTAAAACTGAACGTAAATGTAAAAATTACGCGCTGAACTGCGACACTGGAGTAAATGAATACGAATTCCACCCGAGCTAATGTGAGGAGTGAGTTAGAAGGTTTGGTTTGGATTGTTTGTTTTGTTTTACGGCATATCAACCTCAGTGGGTCATTTAATGCCGATAAAGTTTTGAAATAAATCAATTCTTAATGGATAACACAATTTTTTTATAAATGCATTTTTCTATTTAGCCCATAGATGGGACCCTAACAGGTACTACCACTCCGGGTCAGAGTGGACCAGGGAGCAATGGTGATAAAGGGGTGCTCCACATTACCCAAACCTCCAAAACTCGAACCTCACCATCAGATAGAGTTTAACGTCATTCCCAGGACATGTAGACCCTCAGCCACCGCCTTCTAGCACCCATATGATAAAAAGGGATTGGGGCTTGCCATAAGGGCAATAGGGTTGGGAAAATCATATAGGTGCTAGGGCTTGACGTGACCAGCCGATTGATCGGAGGAGGCCTCTCCGGAGTTAGAAGGGATATGATAAGTAAGTTGGTTAAGTGCTTCTCTTCCGTTGCACTTAACTACCTTACTCAACATATCTCTTCCAAATCACTCCACACTTTTGATCTTATCTAAGTGGAACCTCACCATTAGATAGAGTTTAAGGTAATTCCCGGGACATGTAGACCCTCAGCCACCGCCTTCTAGCACCCATATGATAAAAAAGGGTTGAGACTTGCCATAAGGGCAACAGGGTTGGGGCAATCATATAGGTGCTAGGTTTTGACGTTACCAGCCGATTGATCGGAGGGGGCCTCTCCGACCGTCCGTCAAGCCTAAGTAATGGTTGGTTGGTTTATTAATTTTAACGGCATATCAACCCGTCCAGGGTTATATCATGCCTAGCGGTTGGGTTGTTATACATATTGTGTATTCATATATATACATTTAGTAAATTGGTTTTAACAATGTGTTAGCATTATTGGGAATCATACTCTATGACATTGATTTGTTTCATGTCTATATTCTATGGTATAATTTTATTTCCCTCAAAAAGGAGAAAATATCCTCTATGTTAACATTTTTCAAATAGGTCCTTCATATTGTTTGCTTTAAAATAAGTTTTTCTGATGTGAGCAAAAAATCTGCATTCCATCATTAAGTGTTTGATTGTCAGGGGTGTTTGACATGTTTCACATTGTGGTTGTTGTTCTTGTTTGAGTATATAAGAGTCTGTTAGTTTTTGTATGACCAATGTGTAATCGGGACATAATGACTTGTTCCTTTCTAGACTTCCTTAAAGTTGGTCTGCAGCCTCCCAAAGTCGGTTTGATTAGGAAGAGTTTATTGTGGATACAGTTATTCCAGTGTTGCTGCCATTTTGTATGAAGGAATCTATTAATTTTAGGTTTCAAATCAGTATATGGTATCTGGAACTTGTCAGGGATTAAATCTAGAGCCGATTTAGCTGCAGAGTCAGCTCTTTCATTCCCCCTCACTCTAAGTAAGTGTTGTGTATTGTATGTTTCGATTGTTAGGGTTTTCTATGTATTTTTTGGGCACGTAAATGTTACGTAGTTCATTTTTATGGGAGTACCCACGTGCCGTTGTAGCAAACGTGCTGAACTGCGAGACCGGAGTAAACGAGTTCGAATTCCAACCGAGCTATTACCTTCACATTAGGGCTAATACCCTTTATAATTACTTGTCAATAAATAAATAAAAACTTGGGGGCGAGAAATGTCGCTTTCATATCGCATGAATTTGTCGGCAAATCTATCTATCTATCTATCTATATTCCGAGCCTTCTTTCTTTCTTTCTTTCTTTCTTCTTTCTTTCCTTCTTCTTAAACTTCAGATTTGTTTCTATCTATCTATCTATCTATCTATCTACTGAGCCTTCTTTCTTTCTTCTTTCTTTCTTTTCTTTCTTTCTTTTTTCTTTCTTCTCAAACTTCAAATCTGTTTTCATCCTATCTTATATATCTATCTATATTCCGAGCATTCTTTCTTTCTTTCTTTCTTTCTTCTCAAACTTCAGATTTGTTTCTATCTATCTATCTATCTATCTATCTACTGAGCTTCTTTCCTTTCTTTCTTTCTTTCTTTCTTTTTCTTTCCTTCTTCTTAAACTTCAGATTTGTTTCTATATCTATCTATCTATCTATCTATATCCGAGCATTCTTTCTTTCTTTCTTTCTTTCCTTTCTTCTAAACTTCAGATTGTTTCTATCTATCTATCTACTGAGCCTTCTTTCTTTCTTTCTTTCTTTCTTTTTTTTTCTTTCTTCTCAAACTTCAAATCTGTTTCTATCTATCTATCTATCTATCTATCTACTGAGCCTTCTTTCTTTCTTTCTTTCTTTCTTTCTTCTCAAACTTCAAATCTGTTTCCATCTATCTATATATCTATCTATATTCCGAGCATTCTTTCTTTTTTCTTTCTTTCTTCTCAAACTTCAGATTTGTTTTTCTATCTATCTATCTATCTATCTATCTATCTCCTTAACTAGCATGGTTCACATTTTGAGAAGGCGCTGCTTAGCGTTTTTTTAGTGGGAGGGGGGGCAGGAGGCCAGGATGCACGAATCCGAATTGCGCCAAAAAAATCTAACTGCTAATATTATATCTAACCAAAGATCAAATTAAAAAAAAAAAAATTCATCCGATAGTCCCCCGCCAAAAAAATACCCACTTAAATTCTTCTTAACTGATCTAAATTAATCTTTATTTAGGGGAGGTGGTGAGAAAAAAAAAAGGCTTTTTGTCCAGGAGTAGACGACAAAATGGCCTCTGCCGCCGTGGACGCCATTGGCGCCACCACTGTGGCTGCTGCTGCTGCTACTGCGATGATGATGATGATGATGATGACAGGTCGCTGATGTAACATTTTATTTGCAGGAAAGCAGGTCAGAGAAAGAGCGCGAAGATAAATGTGCGGGGCACGTGACAGGCTGTTTAGAAAAAAAGAAAAAAAGAAAAGAAAAAAAAGAACAACGTTTCCTCTCATTTTTTAAAAAGTTTTTATTTATTTATTTATCTCTTTATTTCATTTATTTATTTTATTTTTTATCTTATTTTATTTTATCTTATTTATTTTATCTTATATATTTATTTTATTTATTTTGCATATCCGTATACAAGAAAAAGGTTCTTTTTTTTTTTTTTTAAGAAAGACTGTAAATGTCTCGACTAAATGTGAAACACGTGACGAATGACATCACGTAAGAAAATGTTTCTTTTTATCATTAGATGTTATGTAAGGACCGCTGACCGAAAGGGAAATCCCGGGGGTGGGAAGAAATGTTGTTTTAAATATCTATTTATACATAAAACAAAATGTCACATCATACACACACACACACACACACACACACACACACACACATATATATATATATATATATATATATATGGTTGAGCACTCTGGGGGGATCTCGCTGACGGCCACCAACTCAAGCGTAACGCAACGCTCTTCTATATAAGGAATGGAGCACTCTGTGACGGCCTTTACACACAAAAGCGATGTGTGTATTAAAAAACAGTAAAAAAAACCCTTCCCATTCTGTAAGTGAAGTCAACCTAATGGTTAAAGTGCCGGACTGACACCCAACCGATCGGATTTCAATTCAAGCTGTAGATAGCTTACAAAATGTCTAGCCACACTGAAGAGACTTGATAAGTCGAAACACGTGTCTGTGGATGACCCTATATATATATATATATATAAAGAGTTGTTATGGGTCCAACGGGAGAAAATTAGATATTCTATAAAAAAGAAGGTTTGCAAAAAGGATTATGCTTATTAACTTACTTATGCGACACGTGTTTCAGATCTGTTATCTTCTTCAGGCATTGAATAATTATATTCTGTCTGAATATGTATTTCTGATATCAAATCACACGCAAGGATTGAGAAAAATAACGTAGCGTTCGACCGTTATTACAGAACCATTATAAATAATACGTAAGTTACAAAAACACACACAACCTATCAACTATCAGAAATACATATTCTGCCAAAATATAATTATGCAATGCCTGAAGAAGATAACAGATCTGAAACACGTGTCGCATATGTAAGTTAATAATATTTTTTTTTTAACATAATCCTTTGTGCAAACCTTTTTTTTTATAGAATATATATATATATAAAAAGTTAAACCTAATGAGTCAGATATACCTACTAACAGTTTCGCTTAGTAGCTCATCTGGGCAAACATCTGATGACAGATTTTTACCCTGATGAGCTACTAAGCGAAACTGTTTGTAGGTATATCTGATTCATTAGGTTTAACTTTATTATTTGCTCTACTTAGGTATTGAGCACTCTTTACTTTTTAGCTTTAGAAAATCCTGGTGGTTTATATATATTTTTCTCATATATATATATAATATTCTTCTTTTGGGCAAATATTATAGTATCAACCGATTATTTTCGGTTTGTACGACTATCATGGTTTTTTTTTTTTTTTTTCAATTTTTTTCCCCAGATGATGTTTGGTAGTATATTTTTACAATCAAACTATTTGACGGTTTTTTTTTCTTACCGCAAGGTTTACCAACAAGTTTTGGTATATATTATTATATATATATATATATATATATGTGTGTGTGTGTGTGTGTGTGTGAGTGTGGAGTTGAGTGAGTGTGTGTTTTGTGCGAACGTATGAATATATGTATTTATATATATGTATATATATGTGTGTGTGTGTGTGTGTCTGTCTGTCTGTGTGTGTGCGTGTGTGTGAGAGAGAGAGAGCGAGAGATAGACAGAGACAGAGACAGAGACAGAGAGAGACAAAGAGACAGAGAGACAGAGAGATAGTATGTTAGGGTAGTGTAGACATAAAATCAACGGCACTTACTGTCAATTTCTCGCCTATATATATATATATATATATTATATATATATATATATATTATATATAATATATGTGTGTGTGTGTGTGTGTGTATGTATGTGTGTGTGTGTGTGTATGTGGTGCATTGAGTAACGTGTGTCTCTAGTATGTTTGACTCTCACTGGGTGCGCTATACTCCTGACTATTCGCAACAAAAAGAGTTTAAACAAAATTGTGATCGTATAATCAAACTGGATTAATGTTTGCCTCTCTTCGACCCCATGAACGGGTTTGAGAAACAAACATTATTCCAGTGAGGAGGAAGTGGAATCTGTAGTGAAGAAGTGGCTCAAAGAACAGTCAACAGAATTTTACAGGGAAGGGATACACGGTCTCATTCAAGGGTGGAACATTGCTATTGAGAGAAACGGTGACTATGTTGTGAAGTAGGGATGTGATCCAGAGAGAAATAGCTTCATGTTAATGTATGATACACATTCCAGGGTTGGTAATTATACCTGTCCTAAACAAAATCTCAATACTTTTTCTGATACACCCTCGTATATATAATATAACAGCTCCATCACTGATATTGAGCACTCCAGTAATAATACTGCTAAAAACTTGGTCCACGACTAACTCACCAAGTGAACTAGTGATAACTATATAGTTATTTACTAAGCTTAGATGTGGCACAAGGCCAGAAGTAAGGGGTGAAAATCGAACTCACTAATATGATCTGCCAATCTAGCTTGCTAACCATTGCACCACATGAGGTGTCCAAACTGATAACTATATCCAATATAATATATAACTATATACAATTACAATATATATATATATAAGTAAGTAAAGTTGTCGGGGCGGCCTAATGTCGGTATCAGCCATGCAGCGAGGGAGTCCTATCCCTTTTTCA
>CM042167.1:178471-208471 GCA_023376005.1 Doryteuthis pealeii
GTGGTTTCTAGCCGAACGTCTGCCGACTGAGCTAATCCGGCCCTTTGTATATATCATCATCATCATGTCGCGCAGGCAGCACGGATATCCAAGACGATCTCTCGCCAACCTTCCCTATCATTCATCGCCACAGGGAGCTCCTCTTCGCTGCAGCCAGCATCTTTACATAGCTGGTCGATATAAGTCCTTGCTGGGCGGCCCACACTGGCATGTCCATGTGTTGGCTTCCACAGGAGAACATCACTTATGAGTTCATCCTTGCTTCTCCAGCAGTGCCCTGCATGCCTAGTCCGTCTCACTCGGATAGTCTGTGAGATAGGGGGCAGGTGACCATACAGCTGCTCCCTTGTGGGATGCTGTTTCCACGACTTGTTCAGAACTGCTCGCAGCATTCTTGTAATTTTCTTCTGAACCAAAGATATGAGGATTTTATCATTTCTACTGGGGCATCATACAATGAAAATGAATATAATTAGTTATTAATCAAGACCAAACTTTAGACCATTAAAATTCTGGGGTATATTCGCAGAGTTCCGTCTCGGCCTCCTGCCTTAAAAATCGCTAGCCGGTGCCTGCTGAAAAAAAAACACGAGCTACGATTGAAGTCCGTAACCGAAACGGTGTCACTAGAAAAAAAACTACGGTTAGGGTTTAGGGTTAGGGTTATGGTTATGGTTGGGGTTGGGGTTGGGGTTTAGGGTTAGTTTAATGGGAAAATAGATAAATAATTTGGGCTCTGTTTTTTTCTGGGTCACCCTGTATACATAATGAATATTATTTTTGTAATAAAACTGTAAATTTTAACTAGGAGGGTTTAAGGTTAGGGTTAGGGTTTGGGGTTAGTTTAATGGGAAAATGGATTAATAATTTGGGCTATTTTTTCTGGGTCACCCTGTATACATAATGAATATTATTTTTGTAATAAAACTGTAAATTTTATCTAGGAGGGTTTAGGGTTAGGGTTTAGGTTAGGGTTGGGGTTGGGGTTGGGTTTTCGGGAAAAACGCCCTAAATTGGTTGTCTTTTTTTTTTTTTTTTTTTTCAAGTGACACCACTTAGGCTATGGACTTCAATCGTAGCTGGGTTTTTTTTTCAGCAGCCACCGGTTAGCGATTTTTGAGGCAGAAGGCCGGGACGGAACTCTGCGAATATTACCAAATTCTGAAACGAAATATAGACCTGCTTCAACCAGCAGTTCAGTCTGCCATTTTAATCGATGATCATACCCACAAGGAACTAAACTTAAAATCCGACAATAGCATTGAAAGCGCCTAATCAAGTGTTTAATAAATCGCCGCGTTCGGCTAGCCGCAAAGGTGGAAGCACGAGTCAGTTAGGCAACTGGGGTCCCTCCGTGTTCACACACTGGCAAAAATGGCGGGAATCTATGGCTAATGGCGGGAAACGGGTGAAAAGTAAACGCTTTCGGGGCCGTTGGTACCAACGAAGGAATTCATGAAGTCAAACGAAGACCTTGTTATGTACACATAACGCTCGCCGCCAACCACCTCCCGCCTCGAGTGATGATTGGCCCCACGATACCCGTTTCCATTACAACCATCCCAGCCGTCAGCTCACAGACCTTGTGCATCGTGTGGAGAATTGGTCGTTATGGCAACAGTGCGCTCTTTCACTTAAGGTAGGTGGGGATGATGATGGGTTTTAAAAGCTGTGAAATTTCCCCTAGCTGACTGATTGAAAAGACTGGATTTATTAGCGAGACGTATGAGTGTATGTGTGTGTGTATATGTGTGTGTATGTATGTGATATGTGTGGGAGTACATATGTATGCCTTTGTGATATATATATATATATATTATATATATATATATATATATATAATATATATATATGTTATTGATAAATAATAACACTTTATTTTTATTTTATTTATTTTTTGTAACAATAAAAAAACTATTTTGTACCATAACCCCTAGAAAAAAACAAATATCCAAATCATAACGGTCCTTCTTAACTCTATTTCTCAGCGTTCCAAATTTTTAAAAATTCGATTTTCGAATATTTCCAAAAATCTCTGTTGTTTTTCCCAACGAATTTTTTCATTCAAAATAAATATTCACTCTGATGAAGGTCGATTCTTCTATGTGTGCGAAAAATTTTCACACACATAAACTGACCGAAACACATGTGTAAGTGATATCGATTAATGTGATATCGATTAAATTCATTTAATCCATTTACATTTCTTTTCTTTACTCATTTTTCCTCATATTGTCGGATTCAATTCCTTTTCCATTTTTACATATATATATATATATATATATATATATATATATATATATATATATATATATATAACACACACAACTGCCCTTTATATATGTATAGATATAAATAGATATAGATTAAAAACTGACAAAATTGAATAATAACGTATATAAAAACATTACACTTATGTTAATTATATTAGAATTAGTTTCTATATATAGAACCATTCATAGGATTGATTTTAATATGTTGGATAATAAAACAATAATATTAATGTTCGAGATACGACTGACTAATCAGCGCAGGGCAGCGTCGTCAGTTATGTTATTAACTGGTTTCATAGGGGAGTTTCGGGTCTTCCAACATAATCCCCCCTCAGCCAGTCAGACCCCGTTAGAGTTGATCAAACTCTAACTCGCTGCCTTTTTGTTCAACGCCAACAGAAAAATGGCTTTAAATAGAGTATGCCAACGCAGTCCTCGGCCTCTTTACATCTGATTGGCTAATTCTACAGCCAATCATCATTTAGAGATCAATAAACCATGTAATCATTTATCACACTCGATTTGTTAAAACCAGTATGCAAATTAACCACACTATATATTATGTAATCCTTTATTTCTGTAACGGATTATCGGACTATTAGAAAAATCGGGTCGAGAGGAAATAAAAACGTTCAAAAAGTTTGTAGAGTCAGAGAGTCTGATTTTCTGACTTTTCCAGACAGTGGAAGTAATGGAACAATTAGAACGAATCGAAGGTTCGATAATGTTCTGGAACATTCCACAACGGTCTGAGATGAATCTAGAAAAATCATTTTCTAGAAAGTTATCTTAGAAAAAAAACAAACAATATATATACCTAACCTGGATAACAAGTTGGCAGAGAAATTTGCCGAGGTTAGTCGAGGCGAACGACGTACGAGCGGTTTTGTAAAGAGATCTGGTGTCGCGGCGATGCGTGAAAGGACCCGCTTGATAGTTACCAGCTGAACGAAGTTTAAACACCACTAGATTTAATGAAATGACCTTAAAAACATACCTATTGATGAAGCCGACCTCCTCTCTCAAGATTAAAAAGTTAATTAAATAAATTTATGAAAAGCGAAGACGTTTTTGTGAATATTATTTTCCACCACCAAAAAATTACTGCTAAGATATTATTCCGTGAATGAACGCCACTAAACGTAAACAAACAACGAGATTTCCCTGGCCCCAAGGCGAAAGCGATATGCACAGATACTTATGAACACAAGTCAAATTGACTTAACTAAAACCCGCTGGCTTGTAAGGTGATACCTACGCGACTGACCACGAAGAAAAAGTGTGGAAGGATTCTTTTGGGGGTCGACTGACTAACGACCGCTACTAGATTCTGTGTACGTAAACAAAGCCCAAAGTTTACGTGCGTGACAGCGTGCCTTGTAAACGTCCACAAACCAGAGGCCAGTGCCAGTGCAGCTGCCGTAGTGCAATGACCCCGCTACGTTACATTTCTTAGTGATATATAAGATATATTGCAGGATTTTAAATGCACTAACAACCCGGCCTTCGGGGCGGGTGTCCGATGTGCTTCGGCCATTGGACCGGTGTGTTAAATTAACAGCGTCGATTAAAAGGGGTAGGCTGGGTTTATTGCCCAGCGTCTGAGGCGCCCCTTCATGAGGGGGAATGCCGACGGGATCGACGCAATTTTTTCCACCTCCCACCCATGAGCTTCGGCTTGTGTGTAGGTCCACATAAAATGTCCTTGTGTCACGCCCTCATAAGTGGGATGAGAGGCAAATATCCTAATAACATGGGCGGTTTTGACAAAATCTAACTCCGATTTATATAGACTTTGTTAATAAATAAAATCTATACTATATTAATGATTTTGACTAATTTTAGCAAAAATTTATTCAGTGGCTTTTAGTTGAGAATAAAGAAATTAATGATAGCAATCATCACTTTGTTTCAGATAATATAAAAGAAGGAATTGAAGATTTAGTTGTCATGTACGGCCATCATGACAGACATATGTAATCCATGCGATAGCATTGAATTTAAATTTATGCATAGACATCTGCATCATTCCATCCATTCGTAACTAAATCAAATGTGATAAATGTGTAAAATGGTTTTCCAACTGGCTTCTGTTCAAATGACACCAGTAATCACTTTCGTTTCTGCAAACTTCTCTACTAACTGAGCTCATTCCTCTCCCTTCTTCCTTGTTCACCCAAAACACAATAGTAGTCGTCGAATTTCACTTCTCTCGCAGACACTTGCTTTGTTGCTCACGGACAGTATCAGCCACTGTCCATTTTTATAATCACTCGGCCACCCTTTATGCAAATTCCGTCTCGTCCCATCCGGGTCTCTGGTGAATGACACAAGCGATTCTTTGCCTTTTATGTCGGGGGGATTGGCTATGCGCACAATGTTTTGAAATAGATTCGTTGTTAATGGATGCTCAAATTCTGTTTATGAACTCATGTTTTTCTATTTAACCCAAAGAATGGACCCTAACAGGTACTACCACTCCGGGTCAGAGTGGACCAGGGAGCAATGGTGATGAAGAAGTGCTCCACATTCCCCAAACTTCAAAAACCGGAACCTCACCAACAGATAGAGTTTAACGTCATTCCTAGGTCGTATACCCTCAGCCAACGCCTTCTAGCACCTATATGATAAAAAGGGGTTGGGGGCTTGCCATATGGGCAATAGGGTTGAGAAAATCATATAGGTGCTTGACGTGACCAGCCGATTGATTGAAGGGGGCCTCTCCGACCGCCCGTCTAGCCCAAGATAGGGTCAAAGTGGAGTATTGCAAGTCATGAACTGCTCATTCACCTGGGTTCTATCCTTAAGCATCATGGGTCGCCACCCACAGCCAACAGCCATTGGGGGAGTCTTACCCCTCTGCAGAGGTGCAGTCGGTACATTCTAACGCCCCACCGACAGGGCGGAAACGTCATTAGAGACAGAGAATATTTACCAAATAATAATGTTCTTTTATCACCGCCTTACACAATAAAGCAAAATATCATAATTGAAAATGTCTCGAATGGGGTGTCCAAAGCTCCAAGATATCAAAGGTCCCGAATGTGATTTCAAAATCTCGGAAATGGCATCAGAATCTCTAAGATGGTGCCAAAAGTCTCAAATATACTGAAGAAAGTCTCGAAAATGGTGCGAAACTTCGAAGAAAGTGCCAAAAATCTTAAATGTGGAGTCAAAATTCTTGAAGATGGTGCACAATGTCTCGAATGTGGTGCCCATATCTCGAATCTAGTACCAAATGTCTCGAAGATAGTACCAGAAATCTCGAAGGTGGCACCGAAAAAACCGAAGATGGGCCAAAAAAGCTCGAATCTAACAGGGCGGTGGAATAAAAATACTTTACAACAGATCTATATGATCCTTAGATGGGACCCTAAGAGATACTACTACTCTGTGCCAGATTGAACCTGGAAATAAGTGCTTCAAACTCCTCAGATCGCTAGTACCGGAGCCTCACCATTAAAATTTGAATGAGGTTAATTTGAAGACTTGACTTGTCCCATAGAATCAAATCAACGCACTTGCTTTGGTAAAGATGAAATAAAATCAAACAAAAAGAAAATGAAATAAATGAATTAAGAAAAAAAGAAGAGAAATGGACCAAAGAAACTGAAAAGAAGCTAAAAGGAGAATTTAAAGGGATTAGGAAAATGGCGGGAGACTTGATGGGAGGGTTTGTTGACAAAACAGGCAGAGCATCGAAGCGAAACACGTGACAAATGGAGAGGCCTAAACAAAGTGACAGTCGATCAGTCGAGCGATAAGATAAAGAAAACAAAAACGCTCTATCACACGTACATACACACACACACACACACACACACACACACACACACATGCAAACATACACACTTACACACACAAGTACTTGCAAACAAATTGCACACAAACATACACGCACTTGCGCACACACTTGAATATACTTATATATACGTATTTTCTCAAACACGTACTTGTACATACACTTGCATACACATACACATGTACTTGCACACACAAGTACTTACACATACTTGCACACACACACACGTACTTGCACATGCACTCACTTCTACACACACAAGTACTTGCACACACAATTTCACATATACACACCTACTTGAACATACTTATACACACGTATTTGCACAAACACGTACTTGTACACACACTTGCACACGCATACATACGTACTTGCACACACAGTACTTACACATACTTCCACACACACACACATGTACTTGCACATACACACACTTTTACGCACATAGATACACGTATTTGCGCACACATTCTTGAACATACTTATACATATGTATTTGCACAAACACGTACTTACATACACAGTTGCACATACATACACACATACTTGCACACACAGGTACTTATATATACTTACACACACACACGCGCGTACTTGCACATACACACACTTTTATGCACACAAGTACTTGCACCCACAATTGCACACATACACACACGTATTTATACACACACTTGAACATAATAATTTCATACGTATTTGCCCGAACACGTACTTGTACACACACTTGCATACGCATATATACATACTTGCACACACAAGTACTTACACATACTTGCATACACATACACACACCTACTTGTACATACACATGTACTGTTATATACCCACATGTGTTCTTTTGTGTCAGAGAGAGAGAGAGAGAGAGAGAGAGAGAGAGACCGGGTATCAGAGAGATGAGATGCAAAATTGCATTACTTACGTCTTTCTTCTTCTCTGGACATTCATGATCACCTGTTCGCCATGTTGAATTCTATCTTCTTCTTGATTATATATATATATATATATATATACTAGCAGATATATGCACCCTCCAGGTGCAACTATTTAAGTTTAAATGTAATAAAATATCGTATTAAATTAGAAAGGTTAATAAAACTAAATAAGAATTCAGATAAAAAGATTTGAAACGGAGGGGGTATAATCGAAAAATAGAACAACTGAAACTTACTCTTTCATCACTTCCGTTTTTCAATGCTAAATTTTCCTGATTTAACTATTTAGTTAAAATAGGAAGTAAAGAATGAAATTACAGTTATTTCTTCTTGTTAATGAATTTCTTTTAGGATTTATTGAAGAGATTTTTACTCATATTCATTAAGATAAAACCAAACAATTAGAAATCAATAATACCAAGCACATTTTTATTAAAATCAGTTTTTTTAATATCAATATGCAAATTAGCTTTACGTTTACACTGAAAACTGGTATTTTGTTGTATATATAAATACAATTGCATGTTTTTAGTATTTAGGTAAGGCCAACAGTATTAATAATGTCAAACAGTTTTATTATTAATTGAGCTTTAAATAGAAATAGAATCATGGAGAATGTGTCGTTAATAACTAAGGAAATTGTGACTTGAGTAGTAATATAGTTTCGGTTACAGACAGAAAAACACACAATCTCCATTATAATAAGATATATATATATATATCTTATTATAATGGAGATTGTGTGCTTTTCCGTCTGTAACCGAAACTATATCACTACTCAAGTCACAATTCCCTTTGTTATTTACTTCACATTCTCCATGATTTTATTTCTATTTAAACCTCAATTTCTAATAAAATTGTTTAACATTATCAATACTGTTAATCATATCTACAAATGAATAATATGCAATTGTATTTATATATACACTAAAATAGCAGTTTACAGTGTGAACAGGAAGACTAATTTGCATATTGAAATTAAAGATTTGATCTTAATAAATATGTGCTCAGTATTATTGATTTTTAATCGTATGGTTTTATCTTAATGAATATGATCAAAAATCTCTTTAATAAATCTTAAAAGAAATCGATTAACGAGAATAAATAATTCTGATTTTATTCTTTACTTCCTATTTTAACTAAGTTATTAAATTAGGAAAATTTAGCAATGAAAGACGAGAGCGATAGAAGAGTAAGTTTCAGTTGTTCTATTTTTCGATTATACACCCCTCTGTTTCAAATCATTTTATCTGCATTCTTATTTAGTTTCATTAGCCTTTCTAATATAATATATTCTATTACATTAAAACTTAAATACTTGCACCCGAAGGGTGCATATATTTGCTAGTATATATAATATATATACTCCTAATTTCCATGGTAGAGCACTGTAATTGCTTGACATTAATTGATATTTCACCGTTTAGCGTAAGCCGTTACTCGCCTGCTGTTGTTTACAGACTTGAGTTCTATGGTGATTGTAAAAACATATCCCGTAAGTATGTACCAATTAATTGTTCACCCCAGACTGTCAGCCGCTGATGGCTGCAAGGGTAAGGAACTTGGTCCACCTTGTTGTTGATTCTTTTCTAGCTAAGCATCCATTGACCAACAAGGCCAAACTACTGTTTAAACGTTTATTACTAGTCTTAACTAACACAGCGCGCGTGCAAGTGATGAGTTTCTAGTTAAGCAAGAAACATCCCTCTTCGCCAACATCATGCTTGCACCTAACGAGCTAACTAGCTCTCACGTGACTTCACGTGATTTGCGGATTTCCCGCCTTTGGGGTCAAAAAGTCCCGAACGGTCTGAAACTTTCCATTTTCGCTACAGTGTTGTCAATAGTCTATGCTACCATATATTATGCAACAATACTTGAACACATTTGTAATTAGTATACACACCTGCACACGCACATACTTGTAGCCGTACTCGCATACACACATACATACGTATTTCCACACACTCTTATTTACACAAACCTGCACACACACACGTACTTGCACATACATACTTCCACACATAAACATGCACAAACACGTACTTGCACAGACACTTGCACACACACACATACACAAGTACTTGCAGACACAAGAACTTACACAAATTTGCACACACCCACGTACTTGCAAACACACTTGTATACACACACATACCTGAGCACACGCGCACTTGCATACTCACTTGCAGACACAAGTGTGTGCAAAATATACTTGCACACACATGTACATACACAGACTTGCTCTCACACACACACACACACGTATTTGCGCATGCACTTGTGTTAATTTATGACTATAAATTCAGCCTCGCCCAGGCGTAGTGAAATAAGGTTTTTTTTATAGTTTGTTTGAAGCATTGTATGTATGTGTAAAATAGAAATTAGAAGGCAATTGACAATGCAATGGAATAGGTGTTGAAAATGATGTTTATTCATAATTATTTATTTATAGTCAAAAATTAAAAGAATTTCGAAGAAACTGCACGCGCGCACGCACGAACGGGCCGACGAATCATCACGGAAAAACCCGAACATTTTCAAAACATCGGGCGTTCCTTCAACTTAATAAACAACAGACGTTTACGCCAGTGCCGTAAGATAAGTACTAAAAATACAAGTACTTCTAATACATCTGAAGATGAGATTTATCCCGAAAATATTTAGGAAAAAAGGTAAATAAACATCATTTTCAACACCTATTCCATTGTATTGTCAATTGTCTTCTAAATTTCTATTTTACACATACGTACAATGCTTCAAACAAACTATTAAAAAAATTATATATATATATATATGTGTGTGTGTGTGTGTGTGTAAATATATATATATATATATATATATATATTATATATATATAAGTAAAGTGGTCGGGGTGGCCTAAAGTTATTATCAGCCAGACAGGGAGTCTATCCCCTTTTCACTAACTTCGCTAGTACAAGGAGATTGTTTTGGCGTCTGAGGTGAAGCGACACACCAACCATCAGCTCTTCACTTTACCGCAAAGATTATTTTGCTACTCATACGCTGAGTTGACGGGGCCGGTATCGAACCAGGACCCTTGTAGTTCCTACTCGGACTCTCTCTCTCTCTCTTTCTCCCTTCCCCTTTCCTCTCTCTCTCCTCTCCCCCCTCTCTCTCTCTTCTCTCTCTCTCTCTCTCTATATATATATATATATATATATATATATATATATATATGATTTATGTATGAAAATGGTGACTTACCAGTTAAATTTGTCACAATGGTTAGTTGATACAAGTTTCACAATGATAATACAGCGATATAACAAATATAAAGTGCTCAATACGTGAGTAGAGCAAATTTACCATAAATAATAATTGTAAAATTGACTGCAATTAATCAATATCTTGATTAATTAAGTGGATTTAACCCTGAAAATCCTTAAGGTAAAACTCGAGTAGGTTATACCTGTGTATACCACTGTAATATATATATATATATATATATATATATATATATATTGAGAGAGAGAGAGAGAGAGAGAGAGAGAGAGAGACCAAGAGATAGATTATTTACCGATTTTTCTACAAAACAACAATACATATATAGGTGTGTGTGTGTGTGTGTGTGTGTGTATTGTGTTTGCTCATGTACGTGCGCGCGGTTTTGTTGGTATGTATACAAGAGCTACTTTGCTTTGTAGAAATATCGATCAAGTCGTATATGTTCCACTAAATCTATATTAAAACGAAACGCCATTTTGAATTCTATAAAGGTTCTCTTCCTTCTTCATCTGAGAAGCCGGCGTTGGCGAGAGCGGAACCGTCGGCGAGAGCGGGAACCGTCGCCGAACGAAGGTAAGGGCGAGGCACAGGGAAAATGAACACACGAGAGAGAGAGAGAGAGAGAGAGAGAGAGAGAGAGAGAGAGAGAGAGAGAGAGAGAGAGATTATTACATTCAGTGCAAACTAATCTCACACAACTGTACATACGATTTACCTACGCCAACAGCCATCGCAACCCCCACCCCACCCCATCCCACTTCGTCACGTGAACACGTGCTCTTGTCAACTAAGCCTGACTGCAAAAATCTATTCGCCTACAATGAAAAAACGTTTAACAAGTATATAAAATGGGATGAAAATGTATGACAAATTGTTAGGTACCACCAATTTTCCCTGTAAAATTTTACCCCTGCCCTTATTTAACACAATAAAGTATAAAGGTTAATATTATCTTGAATTTTTTTTGCCCATTCAAAAGAAGAAACATTAAACAAACTCCTGATGATTTTTTTTAAAATTTCAGCTCACTGAAATAATCAAAATTATGAACGAAAACAATGTTTACATTTTTGCACTGTTAAATCAATTGAAATTTAACGTAGCTAAAATCAAGTTATGACTAGAGTCTTTTTTAAAAATTCTATAAAAAATCTATTAATGGTCCGATTTTTACGAAAACTTCCATAATTACTTATCTTTTGATGAAAATATGTCTGAAATAGTTTTTTTTTTCTAAAATATATTTGGGGAATTATTTATTTTTTCTACCCCACTCTATTTTATTCTATGAAATTTGAAAAAATGAACCGACAAAAAAATATCTATGTTTACATACTGTTAGCAACTGGCAACCACTGTGTGTTTATCTCTCTGTTATATTCCAGAAGAAAAAAAAACGACCCATTCCCTACCCTCCACCAATCCTATCCCCCCGCACACTTGTGATTTGCCATTGCAAAGACAGACAATTAAATTCTAATGTTGCCTTTTTTCCTTCCTTTCATTCTACCGCCATTTTAAATGAAAAACAGATCACAATATGAGTCTAGGTAAAAAAATATGCGTGCGTTTGTGTATCTCTGTGTGTATATGTATGCGTGTGGAAATGTTTGTGTTTGGGTGTTTTTGTGTTTGTGTTTGTGTGTGCCTGTACGTATTAATACGTGTGTGTTTATGCTTGTGTGTGTGTGTGTGTGTGTGTGTGTTTGGGGGCGTGTGTGCGCGCGCGTGTGTGTGTGTGTGTGTGTGTGTGTATGGGAAAGATGATGGTTTGCTTTGTTCATTTGTTTAATGTTATATAAATTCCTTATATGGTATTTAATACCGGAATTAAAATCATTCGTAGATTAGTATTATCTGCGTTATTCGGACTATTGTCCTCATCTTCATTGTTATCTGTACATCGTTTCGGCCGATATGCTCTCCGGCCTTTTTCAGATATTTCTTGTCGGACACGGGAACCTTCTTTTCGGGAAGACAATATGGGAACCCATAATTAAAAAGGCTAAATCAGATTTAAAAAACAAAAAAAAACACCCAATATGAGTCTAGGTAAAAAACGTACATAAAATGAATAGGTAGATATTCTAGGTAAAAACAAGACATTAGGTTTATAAGTTCTCAAAATTCACACTGGATTGTCCAATTGGACACATGGCCTAGTGGATAAGGAGTTAGGTTAAGACAGTTCTAAGAGACAGCTATTTCTGGACTGCAGGTTCAGTCCTAGCCAAGGGCAGCAGTACCATAGAATAATAATTAACACATCTTAACGCCTCTACCCCAGCTATGATTAGCGGAATGAGAATAGGATACCCCGTGGACTGAATAAAGGGTTAGGTTAAAAGTTCTGTGATGGCTCCCGATTACGACAAGAAGGTTCCAGAGTCCGACGTTTCCTGAGTCTGACAAGAAATACCTGAAGAAGGCTGGAGGGCACATCGACCGAAACGTTGTACAGAAACGGTGAATAAAGATGTTTTTCAAGTAATCGTATCTCGAGTAACTTTCCACTGGACCTCGTCATCCTGAATCTAACGAACTTTATTCAAATATCCTAACTACAGGTACGTACATAAATCATAAGCTGCTATAAATTATGTGTGTGTATATATTCAGAAGTAAAGCGACACAGAAGGAAAATAGAAGGTTTTTACTTGGGACGCAATGCGACAGGTATCTGAAGCGGTTCTTTTGAAGTTAATTACAAATGGTTCAAGCGTAGATATCAACCGTGTTGATATGAATAAGTTATTAGCAATCAAGTGACGTGAACCTTCAGGTGACTTTTGTGAGTCTGTGTCTTTGGGATAAAATTCGTGGCTTATATAAACCTTTCTTAATAAATCGGCTCCAAAATTATATTATATTATCCAGCTTTGATTGGCCCTGGGAAAGAGAGAAGGAAAATGAAGGAAAACCGAAAATGCCAAGAATGAGTGATCTAGAAAAGAATGAAAACAAGTGAATGAAAACTACTACTTATATTGTTAAGAGAATCGTATTATTCATTCCTTCTGTTGACTTTTCTGGTTATAGTTATTTACTAAGCTTAGCTTAGATATGGCACAAGGCCAAAAGTATGGGGCTCCCAATGAGAATCGAACTTACTACAATGGTTTGCGAAGCGAGCTTGCTAACCATTACACCACGTGAGGTGCCCTGAGTATTTGGATATAGTTATTTACTTAGCTTAGCTTAGATATGGCACAAGGCCAGAAGTATGGGCACCCAGTGAGAATCGAACTCACTAACAATGGTTGCTAATCTAGCTTGCTAACCATTACACCACGTTATAAGTTGTGTCTTAGATGCCTACTCTTACTTATAGACTCGCCGATGAACATGTGACCAACATATTGTCCAATCAATGGCAGTGCTCTGCTGCTGATATTATTATTTATACTGGCTGATTCTAATCTTAGCTCACTACTTGGATCTTCTTGGATGATGGACCAAAGGATTCTATATCACAGGACTTTTATTGGATTCTATATCCAGGACTTATTCACTTACCAAAGGATTCTATATATCACAGGACTTATTCACTTACCAAAGGATTCTATATTATTCACTTACTTATTCTATATCACAGGACTTATTCACTTACCAAAGGATTCTATATCACAGGACTTATTCACTTACCAAAGGATTCTATATGGACTTATTCACTTAGGATTCTATATCACAGGACTTATACTTACCAAAGGATTCTATATCTGGACTTATTCACTTACCAAAGGATTCTATATCACAGGACTTATTCACTTACCGGATTCTATATCACAGGACTTATTCACTTACCAAAGGATTCTATATCACAGGACTTATTCACTTACCAAAGGATTTTATATCACAGGACTTATTGACTTACCAAAGGATTCTATATCACAGGACTTATTGACTTACCAAGGATTCTATAACACAGGACTTATTCACTTACCAAAGGATTCTATATCACAGGACTTATTCACTTACCAAAGATTCTATAGGATTTATATCACAGGACTTATTCACAGGACTTATTGACCAAAGGATTCTATATCACAGGACTTATTGACTTACCAAAGGATTCTATATCACAGGACTTATTCACTTACCAAAGGATTCTATATCACAGGACTTATTCTTACTAAAGGATTCTATATCCAGGACTTATTCACTTACCAAAGGATTCCTTACCAAAGGATTCTATATCACAGGACTTATTGACTTACCAAAGGATTCTATATCTCTCACAGGACTTATTCACTTACCAAAGGATTCTATATCACAGGACTTATTGACTTACCAAAGGATTCTATATCACAGGACTTATTGACTTACCAAAGGATTCTATAACTCGGGACTTACTTACTTATTTACTTTAAGTTCTTTACAACTGGGCAAGGATGGCGGCCAGATACTTAACACCTTCCAATATATATTTACCAACCCCTCCGCACGAGCTGGAAGCGACACAAGGTCAGTTTCTTAAGCGGAGCTTTAACAGGTTTGAATTAAAAGTGCTCCTTCTCCTAGACTGGTTACCTAGCCATGGTTAAATAACCCAGTCTGTCCTACTATTTACCCATATCTGGAGGGAGAATTGGATTCATACCTTTCTCAAGTGTATTAGCACTATGCGAAATGCCAACAGCTTTGTCCAGGAATTGAACTCGCGTTGACAAGTTCATAAGACTCACGTGCTTCCATAGAATTCCTTCCTATAAGTGTGGCGTGGGCAGCTTATCTGTTTTTTTTTGTTTTTTTTTTTTTTTGGGGGGGGTGTTTGTTTGTTTTTTTTTTCATTTCTGTGTCTATGTATATACCGTATATCCTTTTGTATTAGTGTCTACATGTATGTGTACGTGCGTGTGGGGGATTGGGAGGGGGGAGGTAAGAAACAGAAATAAGTAATTACGTTTTTAGGTTATTTTTACGAGACAGTGGTCATTCATTTATAACAGGTTAACCCAATATTCTCAAGAAAGCCTTCTTTTTAAATTCATTTACAGGAGAGAAAAAAAAAGATATTTTAAAACGTTTGATCAAAACTAATTTCAAAATCGATTTGTTCTCCTACTTATGTATTAGCTGCCACGAACAAGATTATATATATATATAATATTTATATATATTATATTATATATACGTACATTTGTTTTAACGCTCACATCTAATGTAGAGCATTATTTAGTTTCTATCTCGTTTGTTTCTTATCTATCTATCTATCTATCTACCTGTCCTGTCTGTCTGTCTGTCTCTCTTTCTGTGTCTCTCCTCTCTGTGTCTCTCTCTTTCCCCTCTCTGTCTCCTGTATCTCTGTCTGTCTATGTTTCTTCTCTCTTCTCTCTCACCCCCTCTCTCTCTCTCTCTTCACACACACACACACACACACACACACAACACACACACACATAATATATATATATATATATATACACATATGTATATATTTATATATTTTATATCCATCTCACTCTCTCTGTATACATATATATATATATATATATATTATATATAATATATTGTTTGCCTATCTTTATTACATGTCTTTCTATTTATTACCTATATATGTTGTTTATAGTATAATTATATATATATATAATATATATATATTATATATAATTATTAATATTCAAATGAGAAATCAAAAAAAATAAAAGTTTTTGCTTTTATTTATTTAATTGCGGGAACGGTATTACAACCAGCGGTTTCTTGCTTAGAGCATTCATCGGGTAATACGAAACGGTTCCTTTAAAATGACAGAAATTGTGTAAAATGCGTCAAATGTGTGCGTTTTTTTTAACTGTATTCTCGTGTTGCGTTTTACGTGATTGCGGAATGGTTTTTTTCTTCTACGTGTGTGCGTATTTTGTTTGTGCGTATGGTATGAGTGTCATGCGCGTTTGCATGGAAATGCGTGAAGGCTGTGATGAATGATGATTGTCGTCCACGCGCGTGTGTGCGTATTTTTGTTTGTGCGTATGTATGTGATGTCATGCGTGGTGCGCGTGGGAATGTATGAAGGCTGTGATGACATAATTGTCTCCACGCGCGTGTGTGCGTATAAATATGGCGTATTTGTGTTTGGTATTCTTGTGTTACGTAGTTATGTGCAAATTAATATAATGTATTTTTTAAATGTATTTTTAAAATTGTGCTGTTAATAATAATGAACATGTTATTTATTGCGTTGTGGTGGTGCAATGTGACGTTACATTTGTATGATGTTATTGTACTATGTATATAGGTAGAGGGAAAGATACTTACAGTTTGGCGGATCTGTTGTAGTGTTTACAAATTATAATTACTATTTATATTATATAATATATATATATATATTGATATATATATATATATATACATATATATATAATATATATATATAATAATATATAATAATATATAATTGGGTAAGAAGAGGTGGTGTGTGGGTTGTATATGGATCGAAGTGTGATAGCAGGTGTTTATTTTCATGTCGGCATTTTGATAGGATTTTCCGATCTTTTGTTTAGTAGGGTCTGTTGTGATGGATGAGTAAATATATAAAGTTTTTCTTGGAGACAAAGAAGGCATCTTTTAGATGTTTGCTGTAAGCGGGCTTGCAACTTTTCAGAATCTCCCAGCTCACATCTGGCGAAATGTCCATATCTTTCAAGTTCCTATATGTTGGATAGTGTTGTTTGTGTAGAAATTTTCTGTTCGAAAATGAAAGTCTATGGTGTTAAATTCTTTCTTCAGGGTTCCTTCCGTTTGCTTCCTATGTGTATTGTTTTTTGATGGGTTTAGGTATAATATATATATATAATATATATATATATATATATATAATATAACGCCACACTTATCACATATATATTGTTGTTTATAGTCATCCATCTACATTTTATATATTATATTGTTTAATGATCTCTACGTCTATCTATTTCCTTATTCTCATTTATTTATTATCTGTATTTTGTTCTTCTTATCTACCTGATCGATATTTATCCGCCACAGTTTGATGATAGCTAGTTAATCTACCTACAGTGATATTATCTAATCTTAAATTTTTTAAATTTTTTTATATCTTTCCACCCACATCTAATCCTATCTATCTATGCAATTTAATTTGGTTCTATATATATATATACTATAATATAAATATATATATATATATATATATATATATATATAAGGAGAATGGGGTTGAATGATATCCGACAGAAATCTCTTTCATTTATTATATTTTACGTCAGTATATATATATATATATATATCATATAATATATATATTATATATATACTATAATGTGTGTGTGTGGTGTAGTCATATCTTATTTTATTCATATCTATCTACCATCTATCTATCTATCTATCTCCACCTTTAACTATCAGTCATGTAAGTTTGATATCATATTTTCAGTCTCTCATTGTATTTTATATGCTTTTCCACTCATATACTCTAATCTAATCTAAATCAATTTTTCCTATCATTTTTTTGGTTTTTATATATATATATATATATATATATAATATATAATATATATTATTATAATATATATATATTATTTATATATATTATTTTCTATCTCATTATTATGATATATTTGATCATTCTTTCGATCCTCTTATTTATATCTTCCATCATACTATTACATCTACAATCTTTTTATTTATTTTAGTATAATAAATCCCTCGTCATGAGCAGTGTCTAGTAAAAAAGTATTGATTTATGTGGAACTTGCGACACCATTTTGGAGTCGATAGATTGGTGATTCATCCAGAACATAAGACTGATTCTTTTTCAGAGCCCTCTGCCTACTATTTACAAGTGAGGGAATTATATCCCTTGAGTGCGCTATTGGAAATACCAACACTCTCTAGGATTCGCCTGACGCGTCCTTCACTCGTGTACAAGCGCGCTCCAACTAACCCACCACCAACACCAACACAACACAATATTCTATTATTTCATAATTTCTCTATCTTTTATTTATATATATATATATATATAATATATATATAATATATGTATATATATATATAAATATGGGTCTACATCTTTGTGAATCCAGAAAGATCTCTTACAAGTATTTCATCAGATGAACACCACACTTTTGTTAAGTTGAAGTTTGTGGATGATTCTCTGTTTTGTCAATGCGCCAGATGGATTGGTGATAAGGCTTTGAGCACATACCTCCTAATAAGAAATGAAATCGAAGCCCGTCTGGAACTATTACATGGCAGGTAGAAACCATATCATGGTGCGAACCTGTGTTGTGTGATTGTGTGTATAGCGCATATCACTCAGTGCGCATAATGCCAAAAGTTCGTCTAAAATAATCATCTTGCGAATACTTTACAAGTACATCATTTTCTATCCTTAACCACATAGATGCCGACGGACCTCAACACCAGTACCAACACACTACCACTACACACGTCAGAGGATGCACCAGAGCAGTGATAATATTTATCCGTTCCACTTCATATCTAATCTGGACTCCATCTTAATAATATATATATAATATAATTATATATATAGTATATATATATATATATATATATGATATATATACTATTGGTCTATATATATATTATATATATATATTTGGTCTGAGACAAAGATTCTGTGAAATGCCACGAGCAAAGGAATCTCTAAAATGCGATGCTTAATTTTGTTCTGTATTTATAGCCAAGTGAGATGGAAAGCCTCGTTTGGCTAATTACTTTAAATAAAAATACTGAAAAGAAGGGGAGATATTCCGGGTGGAAAAACATTGGTAGATTTATGGAAGAGGAGTCTGTAGTTAATTTGAATAATATGGGAAAATAGTGATATTTTGTCGAAAGAAAGAACTAAGAAAAAAAAAGAAAGAATGAATATAGAAAGAAAAAAGAAAGAAAGAAAGAAAGAAGAAAAAGAAAATAAGAAAGAAGAAAGAAAAGAAGAAAGAAAGGAAAAGGTGTAGAAGGAGGCACATGAATGAAAAAGGAAGAAAGAAAGATAAGGAAAGAAAGAAAGAAAGAAAGAAAGAAAGAATGAAAGAAAGAAAGAAAGAATGAAAGAAAAGAAAAAAAAGAAAAGAAGATAAGAAGAAAGAAAAAGTGAAGAAAGAAAGAAAGAAAGAAAGAAAAGGTAGGTAGAACGAGGCACATGATGAAAAAAAGAAAGAAAGAAAGAAAGAAAGACCAGAACGAAAGAAGAAAGAAAGAAGAAGAAAGAAAAATAAAGAAAGAAAGAAAGAAAATAAAGAAAGAAAAAAAGAAAGAAAGAAAGAAAAGAAAGAAAGAAAGAAAAAAAGTTGGAACGAGGCATAACATGAATGAAAAAAGAAAGAAGTAAAAAGAAGAAAAAGGTATCGAATAGACACTGAATGAAAAAGAAGAAGAAGAAAAAGATGATATAATGCAGTGATTCTCAACGTGGGGCCTACGCCCCATGGGGGGGGTGGGGAGCAATTCAATAATTAAAATAGGCGGGGCAATTTTGGAAGAGTAATTTTCAATTATTCTATGTTTCGATTAAACCCCTCTAATTCAAATTTTTTATCTGAATTCTAATTTAGTTTCATTAGCCCTTCTAATTTGATATAATATTCTATTACATTAAAATTTGAATATTTACACCCGGAGGGTGCATATAATTGTTAGTCCTAGATAATAATCGTAATGCTAATGTAAATTGGTACCAAGGCAATTTTTACAGTTTCACAATTTTTTCCATCAAGTGTTTCATTAGTAATCTGAGGATATTTGAGCCACAAATTTTGGAAAAAAGTGCGTCCTATATGCTATCAAATACGGTTAATTGAATAATTTATTTATTTGGTATTATCTTAAAGGAAGCAGGCTATTACAAAAATACTAGGAGGTATTGGCTTGGTTGTCTTGTTTTTACGGCAAATCAAACCCTTTTCGGGTTATTTAATGGCGAATCAGTCATTTTGTTATAGAATACCCATTTTGTCTAAATGGTAACTCATTTAAGTATTAAGAGACTCACCATTACTTTACTTCGGTGATCTAATAGTAATAATCAAGTCATTTTAGCATTTGATAAAGAGAGACATCATGATTCAACTGAGGCAGATGGAAATCTGAGGGATTGCAATAGAGTATCAGAATAATAATTAATTGAATAATTTAAATTATTTTTGATATTATCTTTAAAAAAACTACAATGTTGAATTAACAAAAGTCTAAGAGTATTGGCTTGGTTGTCTGTTTTACGGAAATCAACCCTTTTCGGGTTTAAATGGGTTTGAAGGGGCTCCTTAGGCTTGGTCAGTAACCATCAACTCAAGGAGAATCCGACACAGAACTTCTGCTGCCTTTTCAAGAAAAGGCTAGGGGGTAAACCCGAAAATAAATCAGGAGTCGGAGTCCCTAAGGTGGTGTGATGCTGAAATCCAGTGCTACCCATTAACTCCTGTGACATACGTGTTGCCAATCCGATTGGTACCTTACCTTTCCTTTTGGATCAACAAGCGGCAGTAATGGAGAGGGGGGATTTTGCTGCATGGGTAACAGCTCATCCTCCATATGAACCCGCCCAGGCTATGTAGTTCAAGAGTTATTTAAAAAAAAATCTGACACTACTCCATCGCTCTCGTAGACGGAAGGCTGCCAACCAATCAACCAATGTCGAATCAAGTCATTTTGTTATACAATACCCACTGTTGTCTAAATGGTCACTCATCTACTATGACACGCTCATTGTTGCTTAACTTTGGTGATCTAATGGGTTAGTGACCTGATACTCGTTTTGGTTCCCGTGGTTACCTGGCAGTAGAATACACAGACAGCACCATGCAGAAGGGTACCATCTTCCCAAGTTGACCACTGTTGGCCATAGGTAGATGACCTGTGATACTTAAGAACGGAATCCTGGTTGCTAAGGAGCTAACATCTGGTAAAAGACAGATTGATCGCCACGCCTGCTGCCGGTTCAAGGATGTCTAACAAAAATGATTGCTCAGGTGCATTGGCTATTGTCCCCTCGGCTGGGAAAATTTGGCTTAAGACGCCCTCGGTGGCGACAGAATCTCCATAGAGGACTGTACATGTCAGAAGTCACCCTGATACACATCATGAAGCTAAGAGGTCCAGAAGAAAGCAACGCAACAAAGTATCGGAAACATCATAATCTACAGGGACAACCTACAAATGCAAAATCTGTAGTCGAGAATGTTTCTCAAACATCGGACTCATAGTCACAGGAGGCGCTGCACTTCAGGGCGCACAAAAACTTTTATCATAGTCTTTTGAGAACTGAATTGCCAATGATGATAATCCTAGTGGCAACCCCAACCCTTTCCATCCTGTATGGACTAGAAGGCGTTGACTGAGGTTCTTTAGTGTTTCTGAGTATTAGTTAAACTGCATCTAATGGTGAAGTTCCAGTTCTGGGGATATGGAGCACCCCTTCACTATTACTCCAGGTCCACTCTACGCGGATTTCTAGTATCTTTAGGATGCCATCTGGTGAATTAGCAGAGGGCACCCGACGGTAGGGGAACCACGCCTGCGCTTCAAAAGATGTCGCACAGAGTGACATGAAGACATGCCACATTAAAACACATGGGAGGCTTCGTGCAAAAGACCGTGCGATCCTTCCTCATGCAAACAAGAACGAAAAGGATTGAAAAAGAGAGGAAAAGAATCCACCACAGAAAAAAGACGCAAAGAAAGGAGAGACAACAGCAACTCCAGCAGAGCATCACTGTTTGCTTGCAGTACGATGCACCAGAGACTGCATTCAAAAATTTGGTAGCTCAGGTCACTGCACGCAGTTTGCAGATCAAACAATGGCACTACGCCATCGTCTTTAGTAGACGGATGGATGGATGCCAACACTACAACACTAGGGTCCCATCTGAATCAGATTGTAGAAAATGTTCTGAATTCAAAACGATTCAGACTTTTCCTTCTCCAGACTGGTTCCTAACTCAAGGTTAAACAGCCCAGTCTGCCCTACTTATTTACCCCAAAGCTGGGAGAGAGAAGTAGTTGGTCAGTAAATTTCCCGAGAGTAAATTAGTGATATGTACTGCAGCTGTTGGTCCAGGATTGAACTGCGGGTCGACAGGTCCAGTTCCTATGCTCTCCTGTCGGCTGGGACGTTTCGAATGCACGAACTGCACCTCTACAGAGGAAGAAGACTCTCCAAATGGGGCACCTATTGACCGTGGGTGGCAACCCATGACTGCCTAAGGACGGAGTCCTTAGTGGATGAGCAGTACATGACCTGCAAACACCCCACTTAGACCCTTACTTAGAGGGGCGGTCGGAGAGGCCCCTCGATTCAATTCGGCTTGTCACGTCAGAGCCCTAGCACCTTATATGATGCCTCCAACCCTATTGCCCTTACCGGCAACCCCAACCCTTTTTATCATATGGGTGCTTAGAAGGCAGTGGCTGAGGGTCTACATTATCCTGGAAAGACGTTAAACTCTATCTGATGGTGTGGTTCCAGTTTGGAAGTTTGGGGAATGTGGGAGCACCCCTTCATCACCATGGCTCCTTGGTCCACTCCTGAATCGAGTGGTAGTACCTGCTAGGGGTCCCATCTAGGGTTAAATGAAAATGTATATTAATAAAAAAAATGAGTATCCATTAAGAATTGATTTATTTCAAAACATTATCGGCATTAAAATGACCCCACTGAGGTTTGATATGCCGTAACCAAAACAAACCAAAACCAAACCATTTCCTATGATTCTAACGATTGCACCCCTTCTTTCACCAGTTCCTCCCCTGGTTTCACTCTGACTCGGAAGTGGTTTACTTTTAGGGTCCCATCTATGGAAAATGTATGTATTTCTTGGTAAATACGTGTCATGTCGTGTCTAAAACGTAACCCCGGCCCAACCAACTTGAATAAGGTCTAATTGGCAAGAGTCAAGATGGATTCTATGACTCAAGATTTTGGAGATCTTTGGTTAGCGGCACAATAATTATATCACCTTATTGTGTCTGGGCGAGCTCTCCAAAAAATTAGTCCAAGTCAATCCAGGTATAAAAAGATCTCTTTTTTTTTTGGTGGGATGGGGAATGAGGAGGGAACAATAAAGGATCTAACACAACGAATTGTGAATGTAGATCACTACCTATACACAGACCGGAAAGACAACAGTCAGCAAAAAGAAACTGATTTTTGATCGACTTTAGATCAGCCGGACGCAAATGTTGCCTGAATATCGTATTTTATTCTTCTTTTTATATTTTTTTTTCCATTTTTTTTATTCTTTCTTTTTATTTTTTAACTATCTTTTGAAATATTTTTTCCATCTGTATCTTAATTCTCTTTCCACATTTTCAGCCTTACATGGGCAGATCTCAAAAAGATAATAAAATAAAATCTCATTGTACAGATAATATGCACAACACGCCTATATCAGTATCAATTCATCGTCTATATTTGTTATGTTTTGTCCTTCCGTGTAATTTCTTTCTCTAAGTGCCTTCCGACATCATCTTTGATTGCCTCGCGGTCTTTGACATTTTTCTGTTCTTTTTTTCCTGTGTTTATTTATATTTTTTCGTTCGATCTACTTTTTCTTTTTATCTTCTTCGCGTCTTACTCTCTCTTGTTCCTTTTTTTGCATTTTGATTCACACTACATCTTTTCTTTATCAGTTTCGTCTCTGTCTCTCCTGTCTCTTCTCTGTCTCTGTTCTCTGTCTCTCTCTCTCTCTCTCTCTCGTCTCGCTACACACACCACAGCACACACACACACTTTCTTATCTATTATCTATGTTAGCCTCTATCTTTCTCTCTCTCTTATCCTTAACGTTCATGATCTAATTCAGTTATCTACTATTCTATCGATCTTGATATTTTAGTTAGTCTCATCGTCTCCCCCTTTTCTTCCTTCCATTCCTTCCTTCTCTCGTTCTCTCTTTCCCGTCTGTCTGTCTGTCTCTCTCTCCTCACTCTCTTCTCTCTCTCTGTACCTCTCTCTGCCCCTTTCTATGTCACGTGGTCTGTCTGTACTTTCTGGTCTCTTCCCCTCTCCCTACCACTACTGCAATCTCCTCTCCTCTCTACTCATAATATGATATATATATATATATATTATTATATGTGTGGTGTGGTGGGTGTGTGTGGTAGATTACTGACATACAATTGTATTCGTGATATTAAACACTGTTTCTTAGGTGTATTTCTTATTTCTTTTCAAGTGATATATCTATAACTAGTCTAGCATCTCCACTATCCACACACACACACGACACACATTATATATGTGTGTGTGCGTGTTGTGTGCGCAATGTGAAAAATATGGATATTATAATATATATAATATGAGTTTGCTCTATGATAATATATGGCAATTCTATATGCAATTGTGCCCCCTACTGCCCCCCACACATATTTCATCTGAAGTTGCAATTTATAAATAAATCATCATTCCCATTCTCTCCAGTCGCGCAGGCAGCACGATATCCAGACAATCTCTCGCCAACCTTCCCTATCATTCATCGCCAAGGGGTTCTTCTTCGCTGCCCAGCCAGCATCTTCATAGCTGGTCCGATGTATGTTCCTTGCTGGGGGGCGGGCCCCCACTGGCATGTCCTGTGTTGGCTTCCCAGGAGAACATCACTTATGAGTTCAATCTCTGCTTCTCCAGCATGCCCTGCATGCCTAGTCCGTCTCACTCGTATAGTCATGTGAAGATAGGGGGGCAGGTACCATACTAGCTGCTCTTTGTGGGATCTGTTTCCACGACTTGTCAGACTGCTTCGCAGCATTTCGTTGTGCAGCTCCATCTAGCTTATCTCCGAGGGGCGCCTCGTTAGGGTTCCAGGGTAGTGCAGCCAGTACAAGCAGTACTGAGTATGACTAAGCCTGGAAGAGATTGTCGCTTTAGCTGTCAGGTGAGATCAGACTTCCATATGACAGACATTGTTTTGGCCATGCCATTGGCTCTTTTCCTATTTCGTGTGTTAATATCGTTAAATAAAACTTACTGACGCTTAAATGATGCTTACCAAGATACTAAAGCAAGTGGTACGCCTCACTGATGGCGATACGGAATTTCTTTGACATCGTCGCCGGATAGGCCTACAAGTTACATTGGCACCATAGTTATATTATAATATGCCTAGGCAACTATGTACTACGGAAGCATCTTTAGATACCATAAAAATGAACAAGGTTTACACTAAGAAGAGGCCAAGAACAAGAAATCCTTGCCACAAAACGTGCACAGATGCAGACTAGGCTGATGACCCTCGCACTTCTTGCAATACCCGGCACAGGCTGCGACACTACTGCATAGCCTGGAGGAGGCAGCAAAAAAGCATCGGGCTGCATGTGAACTCGCCAAAACAGAGTCATGAGCTTCAAAGAAAGAAAGGAGACATCTCCACGTTTAGACGGTAATCCTTAAGCCAGTAGACAATTCACGTACCTGGGTTAGTAATATCACATCCACATTAACGGTATATATATAATATATATATATATATAGTATACTATGTGATGTGTGTGTGTGTGGTGTGTGTGTGGGTATGTTTGTGTGTGTATGATTGTATATATATATGCATATTGCCACATATATGTGTGTGTATAATAAAAATACACATCACACACACACACAGCACAATATAGTATATATAATCGTAAACAACGTGTTTATACAATTGACATTTTTGTGTCTATAAGACCCAGTCGCTGCGGAACTAGACACACCTTATATCAAAAATATCCAACATGTTGGCATGTCAACCTTGTTGGGGTTATCTTATTTTTAACTGGATTTCGGTGTAGTATTCAATGTTTCTTAAATTCCAACTCAAATTTTGTTTAAACCAATTGGTTTACCTTTTTATTTAATTTACCATAGATAGGCCCCTAACCGAAATGCTGGGAGAGCTACCTAGACACATTAGTAGGAACTCCAGCATACACCCATATTGATTCCAGGATTTGATGGAACTTCAGTACTCAGATTAACGTCATACCAGGTCACTACACACCAGCCCACACCTTCTAGCGCTAATGATAAAAAAGGATACGCGTGGTGTACATGGTTAAAGTCATGGGAAATGGACTCGTCGCTCCGAGTTCAAATCCCGGACGTGGTAATTGCATTTCACTTAGTGCTGAATAGCCCACGGAAAGGTATGAATCCTACTCTCCTCTCCAGCTATGGGTAAATAGTAGGGCAAACGGGCTCTTTAACCTGGTTTAGGCAACGGTCTAGGAGANTTGAACTAAAAAAGTCAGCTTGACTCGCAAGTGGTCTTTTTGGGGGCTCGTGTAGAAGTGAGATCCACTTCGGCGGTCGTACAGGTTAAATTACGCAGAATTCAATGAATTTCTTGACACATACACATTGTCCGGTCGTGGTAGAACAGATGGGTCGAGTGTAATATACGTCATTCGACGACTGGCACCTCTACAGGGAGGATAACCTCCGCTTCACAGAACTAAATAGGGACGCCAAGAACACTGCACTTGCCGAGTTGGGAATGAGTACAACTCCCACTGCAGTGACATTAGTGAGTGGACCATGGACGCTCGTAAAGTAGGAATCACGCAAGCTAACGTAGACCTCCACAATCATCATGACTCGTGGGCCATCATATTTAAAGCACTTACTGGTAGTAGGCCGCTTAACAGCATTTAGAGGCAGGGCGGTTGGCGAGTAGAGGCCTTTTTCTCTTCGGAATTTATGACTCACTCGCTACTGTTGTGCCACCTTAAAGTTAATTCGACATTGAAGCACTGATACTCGCGGGATATGCCTTATCGCGCTCTACAACCTATATATAGACCCGCTCTCTGAGACGCGCAGCAATGTCACCACACTACTTCTTTGTTATTCATAGGGTTGCCGTATGTAAAGGAGACAAGTTAGGTTTGAAGTGGTTTTTTAACAGATTCTCGCTGGGAAAGCGTTAAACCCTCTATCTGATGGTGGTGGTTCCAGTTTTTTGAAAGTTTGGGGAAATGTGGAGCACCTTCATCAACCATTGCTCCCTGGTCCAGTCTCTCCTGAATCCGGAGTGGTAGTACCTGCTAGGGTCCCATCTATGGGTTATAATAGAAAAATGTATTTATAAAAAAAAATGAGTATCCATTAGAATTGATTTATTTCAAAGACATTATCGGCATTAAATGACCCACTGAAGGTTGACATATGCCGTAACCAAAACAACCAAAAACAAAACCATGTTCTATGACTCTAAACGATTGCAGCCCTTCTTCACATTCCTGCCTGGTTCACTCTGACTCGGAGTGGTTGTACCTTTTAGGGTCCCATCTATGGAAAATGTATCTATTTCTTGGTAACATTCCAGTGTCTAAACGTTAACCCCGCCCCTTGAAATGAAGGTCTATTGGCAAGGGTCAAGTGGACGCTCAAGATCTGAGATCGGTGTAGGCGGCAAATAATTATACTCCACTATTGTTTGGTCTGGGCACTCTCCAAAAATGAAAATATATAAAAAAAATCTCTTTTTTTTTATGGTGGGGGGATGAGAGGGAGCAATAAAATATATCACAACATTAGTGATGTAGATCAGCCCTAGTACAGACGGAGAAACAGACAGTAGCAAAAAGAACTCGATTTTTGATCGATTTTAGATCAGGGACGAATGTTTGCCAATAATCTTTTTATTCTTCTTTTTATTATTTTTTTTCCATTTTTTTATTCTTTCTTTTTTTTTTTTACTATCTTTTGAAAATTATTTTTTCATCTGTGATCTTAATTCCTTTCCACATTTTCAGCCTTACATTGGCAACTCTTCAAAAAGATTAAATAATATAAAATCTCTTTGAGAAATATCAATACGCTATATCAGTATCAATCATCGCTATTGTTAGTTTTTGTCCTTCTTACTTCTTCTCTAAGTGCTTCCGACATCATTTTGATTGCCGCGGTTTTTTGAGTTTTTTTTCTGTTCGTTTATTTATTTATTTTTTCGTTTCATCTACTTTTTCCTCGTTTTATCTTCTTCGCGTCTTACTCTCTCTTGTTCCTTTTTTTTTGCATTTTATTTCACCACTTACATTTCTTTCTTTATCAGTCTTCGCTCTCTGTCTCTCTGTCTCTGTCTCTGTCTCTGTCTCTGTCTCTCTCTCTCTCTTCTCTCTCTCTCTCACACACACACACACACACAACACTTTCTTTATCTATCTATCTATGTTAGCTCCTATCTTTCTCTCTCTCTTTCCTTAACTATCTATCTATCTATCTATCTTTCTATCGATCTATATTTTAGTTGCTCCTATCTCTCCCCCTTTCTTCCTTCTCTTCCTTCCTTCTCTCTTTCTCTCTTTCTCTGTCTGTCTGTCTGTTCTCTCTCTTCTCTCTTCTCTCTCTCTGTACCTCTCTCTGCCCCTTCTATGTCTGTCTGTCTGTCTGTCTGTCTCTTTCCCTCTCCCTCCTACTTCAATCTCTCTCCTCTCTCTCTCATATATATATATATATTATATATATATAATATGTGTGTGTGTGTGTGTGTGTGTAGATACATACATACATTGTATCATTCCTGTTCTAGTATCTATTTTCTTGTTTCTTTTCTATCTATCTATCTATATATCTATCATCATCCACACACACACACCACACTTATATATATGTGTGTGTGCGTGTGTGTGCATGTGAATATATATATATATATATATATATAAATTGAGTTGCTCCTATGTAATGCATCTATTCAATGTCCCCTATCTATCTGCGATATATATATATATATCTCATCATCTGTCGCGCAGGCAGCACGGATATCCAAGACAATCTCTCGCCAACCTTCCCTATCATTCATGGCGCCAGAGGGAGTTCTTCTTCGCTGCAGCCAGCCATCTTTACATAGCTGTCGATGTAGTTCCTTGCTGGGCGGCCCCACACTGGCATGTCCATGTGTTGGTTCCACAGGAGAACATCACTTATGAGTTATCCTTGCTTCTCCAGCAGTGCCCTGCATGCCTAGTCCGTCTCAACTCGGATAGTCTGTGGATAGGGGGCAGGTGACCATACAGCTGCTCCCCTTGTGGGATGCTGTTTCCACGACTTGTTCAGAACTGCTCGCAGCATTCTTGTGCAGCTCCCATCTAGCTTATTCTCGAGGCGCCTCGTTAGGGTCCAGGTAGTGCAGCCATACAGCATACTGATTATGACTACAGCCTGGAAGAGATGTCGGCTTTAGCTTGTCAGTGAGATCAGACTTCCATATGACAGACAATTTGTTTGTGGCCATCCATGCCTTTCCTATTCGTGTGTTAATATCGTTAAATAAACTACTGACGCTATAATGATGCTCTACAAAGATACTAAAGCATGGTACGCTCACACTGATGGCGATACGGATTTCTTTGACATCGTCGCCGGAGTCCTACAAGGTGATACATTGAACCATATATATTATAATATCGCTAGACTATGTACTCCGAACATCTTAGATACCATAAAAGAAAAAAGGTTTTACACTAAGAAGGCAAGAAGCAGGAGATATCCTGCACCACAGTCACAGATGCAGACTATGCTGATGACTCCGCACTTCTTGCAGATACACCGGCACAGGCTGAGACACTACTGCATAGCCTGGAGGAGGCGCAAAAAGCATCGGCCTGAATGTGAACTCTGCCAAAACAGAGTTCAGAGCTTCAGAAAGAAAGGAGACATCTCCACGTTAGACGGTAAGTCCCTTAAGCCAGTAGAACAATTCACGTACCTGGGTGTAATATCTCATCCACATTTAACGATATATTATATATATATATATATATATATATATGTGTGTGTGTGTGTGTG
>CM042167.1:213471-230971 GCA_023376005.1 Doryteuthis pealeii
CCTGGATGATGTACAAAGCGGATGTCCATAGACTACATATCTACTACATGAGTCACTTGCGCAGTATATTAAATGTCAAGTGGTGGCAACATGTTTTAAACAGAACCATCCTGAAGAGAAATGGACTCCCTGGCATGCAGGAAATACTTGTCCAATGCAAGCTGAGATGGGCTGGCCACTTAGATAGACTTGGGGATAACAGACTACCAAAGATACAGATTCTGTACTCTCAACTAAGAGAGGGATAATGTGGAATCGGTAGACCAAAGCTCAGGTACAAAGACAACATCAAAAGAAACCTGAAGGACTTTATCATCCCCATAGGCAGTTGGCAAGACGCAACCAGAGACAGATTAAATTGGAGATTCACGTGGTGTCATCATCGGATACGACGGACAGCAATGATTGATTGATTGATTCTGTAGAGGAGATATTGCTACCTAGTTATTTATTTGATTGATTGAAACTATGATTCCTATTTTGATTGGTTTGGTTTGGTTTGGTTTGGTTTGGTTTACGGCATATCAACTTCAGTAGGTCATTTAATGCCGATAAATTTTTGAAATAAATTCATTCTTTATGGATACTCAATTTTTTATAAACACATTTTCTATTTAAACACATAGATGGGACCTAACTAGCCGTGGTCACGTGGTTTATTCCTCCGGCCAATCACTAGCCATACTGCGTGGCTGATACACTACTTAAACACTGATACTGGCCATAGTTCTATTAGTACTCATTGAGGAGGGACTTACAATACTCAGGACTCTTTACCAAAAGAACCAAAGGATTCATTATCATTATCATTATATTCATTATATAATTTCAGTTTCTTGCACAATTCCCAGTGGATCACCTCTTCCACCCAATCGTGCCTGCTATTGTATTCCTTTTGTCCTAGTTTGCATCTATTTGACAACATAATCTCCCTTTGTATTATTTTGTGTAAGATTTCGGCGGGATTCAAAAGTCAAACATTTGTTATCTGCAGACGGTGTAAGTTTAATCTCATGAAAGCATCTAAGATTTTTATTTTATTTAAACATTGTTTGTATTCCAGTTGGTACTTTTATTTCATGGTTCCGTTGATCAAATCATCCACGATGAACTCGGCTTCCATAAAAAAATACTGCGGATATTTTTGAATTCTCTTCGTAGATTGTCACGTTTATTAAGATGTAGATAGAAATAAAAAGCCGCCCACTTTCTTCGACCGATATTTTGCTCGGGGGTGAAATTGTTAAATGAAATAATTCTATTTCAGAAAAAAAGAACATTTGTCTTCTTTTATGTTATTATATTTACCGCAATGCAGTATTTCATTTTATAACTAATTTTACTCCAACTTATAATAAACTTTACACCATCACCTTCTTATTAATTTTTAATGACATACAGCGACAATAAACTAAACAACCTACAGTGCTGTACTAAGTAATTGTCATACCAAGGTTAAAGATGTCAGTCTGCCCTATTATTTACCCATAGCTGTAAGAAGAATAGTTGGATGTATGCTTTTCCCAGATAGAAATAATTTTCATTAACTTTTTTTATTAAAAAATCTGTAAAAACTTTTTTTATTAAAATATTTTTTTTAGATAGATAATTTATCAGTCAAGAGTGGTTCCCCTTGGTTTATGTTAGACTTATAGGAAATAACCAAATAATATTTGTCTTCTAAAGGAAGACAAATGTTCTTTTTTTCGGGAATGAAATTATTTCATTTAAGAATTTCTCTCCCGAGCAAAAGACCTTTACTTATCAACTAAAGTGTTAATAGCTAATGTTTAATATTTAATATTTAATATTTCCAATGTAAAAATATTTAATACAAATTATTTTTCTTCTACAGTATTCAGCAATCTGTTAGCAGGGCTTAGAATAAGTTTACAGTACCCCTGCACAAATTTAAGACCCTAAAACTGAGGGAAGTCCTGAGTAGGATACTAAACTGAATCTAGTGGAGAGACCCAGTGTTAAGTTTTTAAGGGTAATCCTTTGGCTTTAAATCAGGAGCGTTTGTCCAGTGGAATTGGATCCCTGGTAAAGAGTCCCTTGATAATGAATCCTTTGATTGTATAATGAATCCTTTCGTGTTGTCAGTTATTGGTATAGAGTCCTTCGATAATGAATCCTTTGGTTACTCTGGTAATCGTATAAGTCCGTCTTGGGTATTGGTAAAGGTCCGGTAATCCTATGTCCGTCCTCAGGGAGTAAAGTTAGAATTATGTCCAATGTGGGGGGGGGGAGTAAGTATTCTATCAGACAAACAGTATGTTTAGTGATTGGCTGCATGAGTCAATCACGTGACCATGGCCAGTCTATAAATCCAGGCGGGAAATTGGAGCACACCTTATATCAGAAAATGAAAGCGCGTGGTATAATGGTTAAAATGGTTAAAAAAGTTTGATATTTAATATTTCCAATGTAAAATATTAAATACAACTTATTTTTCTTCTACAGTATTCAGCAATCTGTTAGCAGGTCTTAGAATAAGTTAACAGTGTCCCCTGCACAAATTTAAGACCCTAAAAGTGAGGGAGGTCCTGGATAGGATACTAAACTGAATCTAGTGGAGAGATCCAGCTCTGTAGCTTTGTGTAGTATAGAGTCACCCCTTGATTACATTGTTTTACAAAGAAATCGAGGCAAGCACAAAAATAGCTGTTTTAACCTAATTTGGGGGTGCTAAATTCAGATTTGAAATCCGTTTTTACTCATCACCTCTAGTTTTTTTTAGATATGCATACTGTACATTTTGTACACATACTGTACATAAAGGCGAATATGCATTCAGGGTTAATTTCTAATATTGTGTGACTTATGTCCTTTTTTTACTATGTTACTATGCAATGAATGTAAGTGATATCATTACATTATATATATATAGCTATATATCAAGACGGATTTTGGCAGTTAAACGTAGCCAACACGTCTCAATCAACAGCCAGTAGTGCACTGGCAGTCAGCGCAGGAGGTTGTCCCTCGCAGCGCAGGAGGAAAGTGTCCCTCGACAATTGGGTTACACAATCTTTTGGGTATATATTTGTATTACAATTTCCAACGAGGCACATTTTATTGCCTTACATATGATTTAATTTTACTTGGTTTTTTTGTTTTTTCATATTCTCCAACGGATTCAAGCTCGTCAAAACATCGAGGACGCCTCAAAGCCAATTCTTTCTGAATTGTGTACATTGTGTCTTCGAAGTATATTTATTCCGTCAATGTTCTTTATCTATCCTATTTTATCTGTAATAAGCTGCTGCAACTGTTGAAATAAGCACGTATATAGTCTGTATATACTAAAATGAGACTATTTAAAAGACATAAAACTAGAGGTGAAGAGCAAAACTGTTTATACATTTGAATTCAGCACACCCAAAATTAGTAAAAAAAAAAAAAAACACCTATTCACATTCTTGCCTCAGACAAAAAATATTTTTTTGTAAACCAGTGTTATTATCGTTATCATATTTACCGCAATGCAGTATTTTATTTTATAACTAATTTTACTCGATCTTATAATAAATTTTACACCATCACCTTCTTATCAATTTTTAATTACATTCAGCGACAATAAACTAAACAACCTACAGTGTTGTGCTAAGCGTATTGAAACAGTTATCATCGTAGGGAATGGATACGGAGACCCGAGTTCAAATTCTGGACGAGGAAGGTCGCAATTAACATGGCGCACTGCACATCTGCAAAAGGGTAAGACAACCCCCAATGGGTCAACCATTACAACTCCATGATGACAGGATTGAGATGGCTGAACAGTCTGTTACTCGGGTACTAAGTGGTCCCGGGACTTGTAACATTCCAATTCAGCCCTTACTTGGACTAGACGAGCAGTCGGAGAAGCTTCATCAAACCCTAGCAATTATATGATTGTCCTGACTATTCTTCAAATATTCTAAATTGGCAAAATCCAAAGCCTATGTTGCATACCTCTTTACCGGCACTATATATCTATATGTTATATACTTTCTTACGTCTTACTCTGTCGTCTATTCTTCTGGCCGGATCTGGTATATCTTCTATCTTGGTCTGGTCTTCTTGGGATTCCGGGTCTGGTCTCTGTCAGGGATCACTGCTTATCAGAAGCCCTGTGCTATTGTTAGCTTTTAGTAATAACAACAAGACTTCGATTTACGATGATGTTACTTTATTCCATAAACCCCCAGACCAGACAATGCGCGCGGATCCTTACATCTTGCTAGCTTCGCTTCTAACTTCTAACTGCTAACTGACTGAGTTACTTACTCCTTAAACCGGAAGGGGGCTTTTTATTGCCTTCCGATTCTCACGATCATCCCCAGAACGCAAGGTCAGAGTGAGGTCAAGCATTGTCACTCACTCTCAAGGCCATCAGCTGCACTAATATGATTTCTACACTATTGTCATAATCATTAGGTTGCTAATGATTATGTAACACCTATAGGTGCTAGGAGGCGGTGGCCAAGGGTCAAACTCCAGTATTTATCAATACACATCTATTAATAATGGAGATTCGCTTCCGGTTTTTGTCTGTAACAAAAAATTACGTCACTGTTTATGTCACATTACCCAAAATCGTCATATAGAATAAATACACTCAACATTTGAACATGCAACATTAGACAATCCTCATTGTTTTTTTAAAACAGGTTTCAATTAATACATGACTGGTATTATATATCTATATATAGTGTGTTTTATTTTAATACATATTTAAAGTTTACATTTCAAATTTCAAAAACTACGTCACTTCTTACGTCACTATACCCAACACCGTCATAACATAGAATAAATACACTAAAAATTTGAACATGCAACATTAGACAGTCCTCATTGTTTTTTAAAAACAAGTTTTAATAATACATGACTGGTATTATATATCTATAATAGTGTTTTTATTTTAATACATATTTAAAGTTTACATTTCAAATTTCAAAACTACGTCCTTCTTACGTCACTATACCCAACACACCGTCATAACATAGAATAAATACACTAAAATTTGAACATGCAACATTAGAAGTCCCTCATTGTTTTTAAAACAAGTTTTAATAAATACATGACTGGTATTATATATCTATATATAGTGTGTTTTATTTTAATACATATTTAAAGTTTACATTTCAAATTGTTTTATTTGTTAATCGTTTAATTAATTTGATGATTTTACTTACTTAGGTTACAAACTCGCTGACATTGAATTTTTTACTCCCACCCCTCAGGCAATATGAAATCTATTTTTACATCGCCCGGAGGGTGTTTTTTTATTTTGTACTGGTGAAGTTAATGAAAATTAGTTCTACGAATTTTTTAAGGCACATGATGTTAGTGAACAAAGTTTTTACCGATTTTTTAATTAAAAAAAAGTTAATGAACATTATTTCTATCTGGGAAAGCATACATACAACTAGTATCTCCCTTTGTAAGTCGGGTTTGTAACGTAGAATAATTGTTTAATTTAATAAAACTAGCAAATATATGCACCCTTCGGGTTCAAGTATTTAGGTTTTGATGTAATAAAATATTGTATCAACTTATAAACTATTTAGAAAATGATCAACTGAGGGGTATAATCGAAAAATAGAACAGCTTTAGATTTAACTCTTCCATCATTTTCTTTCACTCCCGTCTTTTATTTTTCCTAATTTATCTATTTAGTTAGATTATGAAGTATTTAATAAGATTACAGTTCTTTCGTCTTGTTTATGGATTTCTTTTAAGATTTATCCCCGAGATTTTTGCTCAGATTAGTTAAGATAAAACCAAACAATTAGAAATCAATAATACTAAGCATATATTTATCAAAATCAAATTTTAAATATCAATATGCAAATTAACCTTCTCGTTCACACTGTAAACCGCTATTTTGTTGTATATATAAATACAATTACATGTTAATAGTACGTAGATATGGTCAACAGTATTAATAAGGTATAACAATTTTATCAATAATTGAGGTTTGAATAAAAATAAATTCATGGTAAATGTGACGTCAATAACTAAGGGAATTGTGACTTGAATAGTGATTTAGTTTCGGTTACAGACAGACAAACACACAATCTCCATTATAATAATAAGATATCAATGGATTCCTCATCGAAGCTAGTTGTAATATTCTTCTCTATGAGAAATCCTGTTAAATATTGATACACGTTATTGGGAGATTTTATTATACTGTTATTTTATAATATATTATTGGGCCGACTGTATTCCATGCAGAGGGGTAAGACCCCCACCCCCCACAAAAAAATGGATGTCTTGGACATGACATTAAACTTGTCCAACCAAATACTAACTCACGAATTGTATTGTATTGTATTTTCTAATTAACAAAAAAAAAAAAAGAAAAAAAAAGAAGACCCCCCCCAAAAAACAAAAAAAACAAAAAGGGGACAATACTAATATTAACAATAATATTGGCAGTAATGATAACGTTAAGAATTAGATTATGAATAACAAAATAATAACAATAATAAAAAATATTAATAAAAATCTTATTATAATGGAGATTGTTTGTTTTTCTATCTGTAACCGAAACTATATTACTACTCATGTCACAATTCCTTAGTTATTTACATCACATTCTCTATGATTTTTATTTTCATTCAAACCTTATTTATTAATAAAATAGTTTTACATTATTAATACTGTTGACCATAACTGCATACTAATAACTTGCAATTGTAATTATATATACAACAAAATAGCATTTTGGAGTATGAACGGGAAGGCTAATTTGCATATTGATATTAAAAATTTGATTTTTAATAAATATGTGCTTAGTAATATTGATTTCTAATTGTTTGGTTTTATTTTTATAAATATAAGCACACATTTCGGGGATAAATCTTAAAAGAAATCCATTATCAAGAAGATATAACTGTAATTTTATTCTTTACTTCCTATTTTAACTAAGTAGTTAAATTAGGAAAATGATGAAAGAGTTAGTTTCAAACTTGTTTTAAATCATTTTATTTGTATTCTTATTTAGTTTCATTAGTCTTTCTAATCTAACATATTTCATTACATTAAAACTTAAATATGTGCGCCCGGAGGGTGCATATATTTGCTAGTAGGATTAATAAAAATAGGATTAGAAGTAATAAAACAAAGATAATTTTAATATTTCTGAATGAAATGATTTAATATTTCTGAATAGAATCACACACCTTATATCAAAATAGGGGGGGGGGTGTTGACTTTTTTGTAATATAAGGTGTGTATTTAAAAGTCCACTTCTATTTATAGACTCAGCGAGAACTATGTGATCAAACTCTTGGCCAATCGCTAACAGTACTCTGCTGCTGATATAATACTTAAATCAACAGTATTGGCCATAACTACTTTGAACCTTCGTGGACAACGGACATAGGATTAAATCACTGGACCTTTACCAATACGCAGGATAGGACTTATTCACTTACCAAAGGATTCCATAATTCAGGACTTACTTACTTTAAGCCCTTTTCAACTGGCCAATGATGGCATTAAAAAACTTAACAATATATGCAAATGAGGTAGACCAGGGAATATGCTGTTGAGATCCTAACTACTATATAACACGATCGACGGCTTTACAGAAATGTACAAACTTCGGCAGTATATATACTAAATTTGGTAACGATACAGAAAAGATTAGCATTTCCCCTGCGCAAGGATGACACGCAAATTCGTGAAGTATTTTTACATTTTTTATGTTTAAAGTATTTTTTTTTCATCAAAATAACCTGCCTTCGTGCTGTAGTATTTGAATGGTAGATCGCAATGAATTTTCACGTATAAAACAATAAATAAATAATTAAATACATTTTAAATTCACAACAGTCATCGATATGTTTCTACATATGTTTTCATTTTTGAAGATATAAGTAAGTAAGTCGTCGTCGGTATGGCCTAAAGTCGGTATCAGCTAGACAGCGGGGGAGCCTATCCCCTTTTCACTAACGCTAGACAAAGGAGATTGTTTTTGCGACTGAGATGGAGCGCCACAACTACCATCAGCTCCTTACTTTACCGCACAGATCCGTGTGCTACTCATTCGCTGAGTTGGCGAGGGCTGGTATTGAACTAGGATAGGAACCTTGTGGTTTCTAACCGAACGCTCTACCGACTGAGACAACCCGGCCCTTCGAAGATATAGTATGTTTTTAAAATTTCGAAATGTTATTTTTGTGTATTCTTGTTCTTAAAGAATGGGGTAAATAGTAGGGTAGACTGGGCTCTTTAACGTTGGCATGACAACTGCTTAGTACAGCACTGTAGGTCGTTTAGTTTACTGTCGCTGAATGTAATTAAAAATTAATAAGAAGGTGATAGTGTAAAGTTTATTATAAGATGGAGTAAAATTAATAATAAAATAAAATACTGCACTGCAGTAAATATAATAACATAGAAGAAGACTGAGCTCTTTAACCTTGGTATGACAACTGCTTATCACAGCACTGCAGGTCGTTTGGTATACTGACGCTAAATGTACCGTATTTGATGGCATATAGGATGCACCATTTTTCCAAAATTTTGGCTAAAAAAATTGCCCTGCGTCTTATACATCGTAGGGGAAGTTTGAGACCTCCCGTAGGCCTAGGCTAATCTTCTCTAGGATGCTCACTAACCCAGCTTACACTCAGTACCGTTACCCTAAACTCCATTCATCCTTATTTTATTGCTTTTATTCAGCTATATTTCTGCTTGTGTAATGCACATCTAGACTGTTTTCAACAATATATGCTTAAATACACTAAAGACATTCTTTCCTGAATCTGTCCTGCTGAAATCGGGGTGCCCGTGCGTCTTAGATAATGAATCCTTTGGTTACTCTGGTAAAGTGTCGTCAATTACTGGTATAGAGTCCCTCGATAATGAATCCTTTGGTTCCTCTGGTAAAGAGTTCTCAGTTCTTGGTAAAGAGTCCTTCGATAATGAATCCTTTGGTTACTCTGGTAATCGTATAAGTCCGTCCTGGGTATTGGTAAAGGTCCGGTAATCCTATGTCCGTCCTCAAGGAGTAAAGTTAGAATTATGTCCAATGTGGGGAGTTTAAGTATTCTATCAGACACGCAGTATGTTTAGTGATTGGCTGCAGGAATCAATCACGTGATCATGGCCAGTCTATAAATCCAGGCGGGGAACTGGAGCACGCCTTATATCAGAAAAAATGGAAGCCCGTGGTGTAATGGTTAATCATGGGAAATGGACTCGTCGCCCCGAGTTCAAATCCTGGACGTGTTAATTGCACTTCACTTAGCGCTAATACCCTTGGGAAAGGTATGAATCTTACCCTCCCTCCAGCTATGAGTAAATAGTAGGACAGACTGGGCTCTTTAACCTTGGTTAGGCAACCGGTCTAAGAGAAGGAAAACTCTGAATTCAAACCTGTTAAACTCCGCTTAAGAAATTGACTGTGTAGCATCCTGCTCGTACGGAGGGGCTGAGTAAATATATATATAAGAAAAATCCAACACCCAGATCTGTAACTTTGAGCAGTATAGAGTCATTCCTTGATTACTATTACTCCCAGGTCCACTCTGATTCGGAGTAGGTGTCAGGTTTAATATACGGTTCAAATAGATCGGCTAAAAAATCTTTCGTATTTGATAGGTCTTCGGGCAAAAAGAAACAACTACATAATAAATGTATATATATATATATATATATATATACCAACCCCTTCGCACGAGCAGGATGCAACACAAGGTCAATTTCTTAAGCGGATTTTAACAGGTTTTTATTCAGAGTGTTCTTTCTCTTAGACTGGTGGCCTCAGCGAGGTTAAAGAGCACAGTCTGCGCTGCTATCTACCCATAGCTGGAGGGAGGGTAGGATTCATACCTCTCCCAAGGCTATTAGCGCTAAGTGAAATGCAATTACCACGTCCAGGATTTGAACTCGGGGCGACGAGTCCATTTCTCATGACTTTAACCATTACACCACGCGCTTCCTAATACGAATAAACGTAAATATGAACGTTCAACGAATACAATTCCCTGACCTCTATTATCATAACCAAGCATATAGAAAACAAATCACATTATCGGCATTAAATAAACCTTAAGGAGTTGATATGCCGTTAAACAAATTAACCAAACCAAAAACATTCGTTGTGTACACCTCTTAACAATCAAAATAAACAGAGTATTAGAAAAAAGCGACTGAGATCAATTGGGTGACAACCGGCTCGCAAACACTGTTATCCCTATCAACATAAAGAGATTTATACGTCACTCCAATGGCTTCTTCACGCCACGACCTGCGATTCCTCTCCGACCTTCTGTACCGGCTTTGACATCGCATAACTTACCGCCGCCGAGGCCAGGCTGATACTTGCCAGGCAGTGAATCGGCCGCCACATGTTGGCGAAGGCGTAAGATGAGGGTTTATCTCAACGAATTTCATTCACATGTTCGTTATCTATTTTCTTTTTCCTTTTTTCTCTTTTCTTCTTTCTTTCTATTTTTTATGTGTGTGTTTTATTCAACAATAAATAAAAGTGTTTCACTATTACTTTTCGTATGGAACGGACGTCAATGGATACTTTTGTGGATACTGAAACGTTTCTTACGGGAAAATACAAATACTGCGACGCTTGGAGCTTAGAAAGATATTTACTCGAGTCTTCACTCACCAAGAGGCAATCTTAGCATTAGGATATCCGTGATATACTAACACTAAATAAACGGAAGGAAAGACAGAACAAGCTTATTTAAATGCCTTTCGCGTGGAACGTACGTCAACTGATACTTTTGTGGATATTGTAACGTTTCTTACGAGAAATACAAATACTGCGACGCTTGGAGCTTAGAAAGATATTTACTCGAGTCTTCACTCACCAAGAGGCAATCTTAGCATTAGGATATCTGTGATATACTAACACTAAATAAACGGAAGGAAAGACAGAACAAGCTCATTTAAATGCCTTTCGCATGGAATGGACGTCAACGGATATCCGTGTTATACTAACACTAAATAAACGGAAGGAAAGACATGATAAGCTTATTTAAATGCCTTTAGTATGGAACTGACGTCAACTGATACTTTTGTGGATACTGAAACGTTTCTTACGGGAAATACAAATACTGCGACCCTTGGAGCTTAGAAAGATATTTACTCGAGTCTTCACTCACCAAGAGCCAATCTTAGCATTAGGATATCCGTAACCTACTAACACTAAATAAACGGAAGGAAAGACAGAACAAGCTCATTTAAATGCCTTTTGCATGGATTGGACGTCAACGGATACTTTTGTGGACATTGTGAACGTTTCTTACGGGAAATACAAATACTGCGACGATTGGAGCTTAGAAAGATATTTACTCGAGTCATCACTCACCAAGTGCCAATCTTAGTATTAGAATATCCGTAATATACTAACACTAAATAAACGGAAGGAGAGACAGGACAAGCTCATTTAAATGTCTTTCGTATGGAACGGACGTCAATGGATACTTTTGTGGACATTGAAAAGTTTCTTACGAGAAATACAAATAATGTGACGCTTGGAGCTTGGAAGACACGAGCCTTCACTCACCAAGAGGTAATCTTAGCATACTATATCTGTAACATACTAACACTAAATAAACGGATGAAGAGAGGACAAGCTCATTTAAATGCCTTTCGCGTGGAATAGGCGTCAATGGATACTTTTGTAGATACTGAGACGTTTCTTACGATAAAATACAAATACTGTGACGCTTGGAGCTCAGAAAGATATTTACTCGAGTCTTCACTCACCAAGAGGCAATCTTAGCATTAGGATATCTGTGATATACTAACACTAAATAAATGGAAAGAAAGACAGAACAAGGTTATTTAAATGCCTTTCGCATGGAACGTTCCTCAACGGATACTTTTGTGGACACTGAAACGTTTCTTACGATAAAATACAAATACTGCGACGTCTGGAGCTTAGAAAGATATTTACTCGAGTCATCACTCACCAAGAGGCAATTTTAGCATTAGTATATCCGTGATATACTAACACTAAATAAACGGATGGAGAGAGAGGACAAGCTCATTTAAATGCCTTTCGCATGGAATGGACGTCAATGGATACTTTTGTAGATACTGAGACGTTTCTTACGGAAAATACAAATAATGTGACGCTTGGAGCTTTGAAAGATATTTAGTCGAGTCTTCACTCACCAAGAGGCAATCTTAGCTTTAGGATATCCGTAATATACTAACACTAAATAAACGGAAGGAAATACAGGACGAGCTCATTTTAAAGAACAATAATCTAAACGTTTAGAATCTTTGATCTAAATATACCAAACAATAAAACATCACTTGTCTGAATTATTTTATATAAGGCTTGATCATTTTATTATTTGGATTTTCCAGACTATTGTCCTCATTTTCATTAGTTTTCTTTAGATTATTCGGACTATTGTCCTCATCTTTATTGTTATTTGTACAATGTTTCGGTCGATATGCCCTCTGGCCTTCATTGGATATTTCTTGTCAGATTCTTTAGCCTTCTTGAACTCGAGAACCTTGTTGTCGTAATCGGGAGGGGGGCATTATTTTTAGTTATATACATAACGTTTCGGTCCAGAATCTTCTAATTTGCTTATGGAGTCGACCAGATTCCTAAATCGTATGGTGTGTTAGGATACAGTTTTTAGGAGTAAATTTGAAAAAATGTGACCCACTGAGACACTGGCATTTGCATTTATTATTAGTAATTATTATTAATGAGATATAATTGTTGTGACCTATTTAAGGTCAATAAATAATTACTCTACACGGAGCTAAAAACGTAGAGAACAGATGTATTCAGCAATATATCAATGTACAAATGAGGAGGGTTTCCTTGTTACAGCGTACACGAAGAACATGTATCTGCTACTTTCTCACTTGAGTAGCATTGCTCTGTTAATATATACACTTTTGGGTAAGTCCAATGTTCGTGTCATAGGTGAGTCACCTACAACAAAAATATATTCCAACCTGTCAGCGTGGTTTAGAATATGCTGACTGTATCACTTAAAGAAGGATACGTCCCCTCCCAAGTCCCAAGCCCAAACCCCCAAAATAGGAAATGGACTAAGAGCTTTCGTTCCTTTTTTCGTCAGTGTCAAATCGAGATTTAAAAGTCAAAGAGTAAAAATTATAAATATATATATATATATATATATATATACGCAAATGTAAACAACTTTTAGCTATTTTCAACCGACAGTATATTTGGGAGAATATGTGCTTTTAATTTTAGTCAGACCTAATTTTTTGAAAGTTAATTCATTTATGGTTAATTAGGCGGGATTTAACTACTTAAATGTAAGGCTAAACAATCGAGAAAAATCAATCTCTGAATATATTTTTTCGACCTATTAGGTCTCTTCAGCAGAGCTATAGATACGAAGACCGCACCGCGTGTGACTCGAACCCTTTGTGTCGAAACGGCACGCCGGCTTCTTACCATCACGCCAAACAGAAATCGCAATTTCTCTCGCTTTGTTAGTACTAGTAGCACTCATATTATATATATATATTATTATATATTATATATATATATATATGGGAGAATTGTCGGCTGAAATAGCCATATTTGTTTACGTTATAATATATATATAATATATATATATATATATATATATATATATATATTTGGTCATACAAGACTAACGCACTCCTATATACTGAAACAAGAACAACAACCACTATGTGGAACATGTCAAACACCTTTGACAGTTAAACACCTATTCATGGAATGCAGGTTTTTTGCTCACATCAGAAACCGTTATTTTAAAAGCAAACAATATGAAAGATCTGTTTGAAAATGTCAACATGGAGGATATTCTCACTTTTTTTAGGGAAATAAAATTATACCATAGAATATAGATATGAAACAAATCAATACCATACAACATAATTCCTAATAATGCTAACACATTGTTAAAACCAATTACTAAAACGTATAAATATAAATACACGATATAACTTTCTAACCGTTAGGCATGACATGACCCCAGACGGGTTGATATGCCGTTAAAATCAATAGACAAACAAACAAACCAACAAACAAACAGACACTTAACAACTGTGTCCTTTAATATACATCTCATAGCTCGTGTTAGACGTAACTGTCTCTGTTTCTCTCTGCAAAGCAACACTCTTCTCACGTCTTCCCCCTGAAGGGATTTTAATTCAGTCATTCGTTCTCCTTTATTCAATCGATTCTTAATTTTCTTTTTGCTTTTTTTTTTTCACTTCTTCTTTTTCGGTATTGTTTTCGATTTAAGTAAACAGGTTTAATTAAGAAAAAATATCTCTGACTGATTTCTCTTCTTTTTCTTTTTTTTTTTCACCGGAAACCTATCAAGAAAAACACCTGTAACTTCCGGCAACGCGTTAGACGTGATTTAAACGAGAACAAAAACATAGTGTCGTCTGCACCTTCCAGTAACGTTCCGTTGGAACAAACAGGAAAGTAGAAAGTCACGGACGCTTTCAGTTTCCACAACATAATCACAGAGTATTTACTTCCTGGATATATATATATATATATATATAATATATATATATATATATATATATATCTTATTATAATGGAGATTGTGTGTTCTTGTGTCTGTAACCGAAACTATATTACTACTCAAGTCACAATTCAATTAGGTATTTATGTCAGATTCCCCATGATTTTATTTTTATTTAAACCTCAATTATTAATAAAATTGTTTTACATCATTAAGACTGTTGACCATATCTTCATACTAATGACATGCAATTGTATTTATATATACAATAAAATAGCGGTTTACAGTGTGAACAGGAAGGCTAATTTGCATATTGATATTAAAAGTTTGATTTTAATAAATATGGGCTTAGTAATAGTGATTTTTAATTGTTTGGTTTTATCTTATTGAATATGAGCAAAAATCTCTTCAATAAATCTTAAAAGAAATCCCTTAACAAGAAGAAATAACTGTAATATTACTCTTTACTTCCTATTTTAACTTAACAGTTTAAATTAGGAACATTTACCAATGAAAGACGGGAGTAAGGAAAAATGATGGAAGTGTTAGTTTCAAAGTTGTTCTATTTTTCAATCATACCCCTCTGTTCAAAATCTTTTTATCTACATTCTTATTCAGTTTCATTAGCCTTCTAATTTAATATCATATTTTATATAAAATTTAACTAAAATACTTGCACCCGAGGGTGCATATATTTGCTAGTATATATAAGGGAAAAGTTGACTTACGGTGAATTTGGTCACGATGGTTAGAAAGTGGGGATTCAGTGGGATAAGTCAGCGATATAACAAACACAAAGTGCTCAGTACTAAGTAGAGCAAATTTATTATAAAATGGGTACAAGAGATAACCTACTCGAGTTTCACCATGAGGATCTTCAGGGTTTAATCCACTAAATGTTCGAACATTTAATGCAATGAACACACACGTGAAATCGGCTGCTATTAAATCGCTGTCTCGATTAATTTAGTGGATTTAACCCTGAAGATCCTGATGATGAAACTCGAGTAGGTTATCTCTTGTACCCATTTTATAATAATATATAATATATATATATATATATATATATAATATATTATGTTCTGTTAAACACCACAGACAATTCAAGTCTGAGGAGTTTTTTTTATGGTCCTTTCAATTTTCCTAGCGATCTTTTCGTGTTTGGGTGGAGAAGTTGTAATAGTCCACCGAATCCTTGTTTTTTTCGAGCGCTTTCGGCTGGTTTATCAGCCATCATCAGGTGGGGAAACGATGTTAAGTTTTCAAGTGCCTCGTTTTTAAGAAGAACGAGTAGTAGCTTAAGAGTGGTGGTGGTAGTTAGTACGAAACAATGGATTAATGGGTTTTGAGGGGGATACAGAATTGTGAGGAAGGGAGGGGGAATGGTTAGAGTGGGATCTTTTATAAGCATTGGAGGACGTGTTTACTGGTTTGAAAGTTTATTTTGTTTAAGGTAGGTTTTTTTAATTTGATATAGAGTGCTTCCATTATTTGCAGTTTTTGTTTGTTTTTTTCTTTATGGAGTGTGAGTGTGTTTTCTGTTAAAATTTTTCTGTAGGTTGAGGGGGGGGCATGAATGTGTCTTTAAGTGTTGACTAATGGAGCTGGTGTCAGATAAGTGCATTGTTAAACGGCGGATAATGTGTCGTCGTATGGCCAATATATGTATTGCTGATATTGGAGAAGCAATCTCCTATGGGACATGTAAACCTCTATTACACATTGGTTCTCACTTAGGACGATGGTTTTAGGAGATGAATTTTGAAAGTGACAAGGTTCGCGGTTTTGAAATTTTGATAATAGATGATAAAGTTTTTATTTTACGGTTAGTATCAATGGAGGCAACATTATTCGAATTAATTTTTTAGATTTTTCCATACAGTTTGTAGTTTTATTGCATTTGATTACAGTATTATAGATTTTGGAAGGAGCTATTATGTTTGCTATGGTTTCGTTGTGGTTAATGTTATAGAGTGTTTGTCGATTTGTTCGTCGACAAAATGGTGGGGAATTCGTTGTTGATAAGTTTTTTGCTTAATGTTTTTTGAGTTCAGAAAAAATATTGTCCTTGAAAGAAGAAGTGAAGTTTTGCCCGGTTTATTAGGTTTTTAAATGATAGTTTTTTTATATTGTTCAGGGCATTCGCTCTTGTAGTTAATAATGCAGGAATTGAAAGATGTGGTTTTTTATAAGGATAGGTAGTGAATATATATAATATATATATATATATATATATATATATATATTATATATATATATATTANGACTTAACATTACTTATTTACTTTAAGTTCTTAGCACTGGGCGGCTGGAGGCCAGATACTTAACACCTTCCAATATATATTTACCAACCCTCCGCACGAGCTGGAAGCAGCAAAGGTCAGTTTCTTAAGCGGAGGCTTTAACAGGTTTTGAATTAAAAGTGCTCCTTCTCCTAGACTGGTTACCTAGCCATGGTTAAAATACCCAGTCTGTCCTACTATTTACCCCATATCTGGAGGGAGAATTGGATTCATACCTTTCTCAGTGTATTAGCACTATGCGAAATGGCTTTGTCCAGGAATTGAACTCGCGTTGACAAGTTCATAAGACTCACGTGCTTCCATAGAATTCCTTCCTATAAGTGTGCGTGGCAGCTTATCTGTTTTTTTTTGTTTTTTTTTTTTTTTTGGGGGGGGTGTTTGTTGTTTTTTTTTTCATTTCTGTGTAAATGTATACCGTTATATCTTTTGTATTAGTGTCTACATGTATGTGTACGTGCGTGTGGGGATTGGGAGGGGGGAGGTAAGAGAAATAAGTAATTACGTTTTTAGGTTTATTTTACAGACAGTGGTCATTCATTTAAACAGGTTAACCCATATTCTCAAGAAAGCCTTCTTTTTTAAATTCATCTCTACAGGAGAGAAAAAAAGATATTTTAAACGTTTGATCCAAAACTAATTTCAAAATCGATTTGTTCTCCTACTTATGTATTAGCTGCCACGAATCAAGATATATATATATATATATTATATATATAT
>CM042167.1:235971-238471 GCA_023376005.1 Doryteuthis pealeii
TCAAAGTTAAAAAAAAACTTGACACTACTCCATCGTCTCTCGTAGACGGAAGGCTGCCAACCAACCAACCAATGTCGAATCAAGTCATTTTGTTATACAATACCCACTTTGTCTAAATGGTCACTCATCTACGTATTGAACACGCTCATTGTTGCTTAACTTTGGTGATCTAATGGGTAATAGTACCGGATACTCGTTTGGTTACCCGCTGGCTACCTGGGCATGTAGAATACACCGTCAACACCCCTGCAGAAGGGTACCATCCTCCCAAGTTGGCCACTGTTGGCCATAGGGTGATGACCTGTGATACTTAAGGACGGCATCCTGGTTGCTAAGCAGTCAACATGCAACACTCCACTTTGACCTTTACTTAGGTTAGACGAGCAGTTGGAGAGGCTCCCTCCGACCAATCGATTGGTCACGTCAAGCTCTAGCATCTATATGATTGTCCCAACCCTATTATCCTTGTGATAGGGACAGGATCACTAACACAGCAGTCCTAGAGAGAGCTCAACTCCCCAGCCTGTACTCTCTACTGAGACAACGTCGTCTCCGATGGTTGGGTCATGTACGTCGGATGGATGATGGACGAATCCCAAAAGACATTCTTTATGCAGAGCTTACGTCTGGTAAAAGACAGATTGGTCGCCCCCTACTGCGGTTCAAGGATGTCTGCAAAAATGATCTCAGGTGCTTTGGCATTGTCCCTTCCAGCTGGGAAAATTTGGCTCAAGACCGCCCTCGGTGGCGGCAGAATCTCCATAGAGGACTGTACATGTCAGAATTCACCCTGATACAACATGAAGCTAAGAGGTCCATAAGAAAGCAACGGCAACAAAGCATCGGAACATCATCATCTACAGGGACAACCTTCAAATGCAAAATCTGTGGTCGGGAATGTTTCTCAAACATCGGACTTCATAGTCCCAGGAGGCGCTGCAACTTCAGGGGCGCACAAAAACTTTTATCATAGTCTTTTGAGACTGAATTTCCAATGATGATAATCCTAGTGGCAAGCCCCAACCCTTTCCATCCTGTATGTACTAGAAGGCGTTGACTGAGGCTCTTAGTGTTCTGAGTATGAAGTTAAACTGCATCTGATGGTGAAGTTCCAGTTCTGGGGATTATGGAGCACTCCTTCATCACTATTACTCCCAGGTCCACTCTCACACGGATTTCTAGTATCTGTTAGGATCCCATCTGGTGAATTAGCAGAGGACACCCGACCGGTAGGGAGACCACGCCTGCGCTTCAAAGATGTCTACAAGAGGGACATGAAGACATGCAACATTAACACCAGCACATGGGAGGCTTGTGCAGAAGACTGTGCGACCTGGCGCCTCGTCAAGCAAGAAACGAAAAGGATTGAAAAAGAGAGGAAAGAAGCTGCCACAGAAAAGAGAGCCAAAAGGAAGGAGAGACAACAGAAACTCTAGCAAGCATCACTGTTTGCTTGCAGTCAATGCACCAGAGACTGCCATTCAAAAATTGGTATGTTCAGTCATTCACGCAGTTGCAGATAACAAATGGACACTACGCCATCGTCTTTAGTAGACGGATGGATGGATGCCAACACTACAACACTAGGGTCCCATCTGAATTAAGATTGGTAGAAAAGTCTGAATTCAAACGAATTCAGACTTTTCCTTCTCCCAGACTGGTTCCCTAACCAAGGTTAAACAGCCCAGTCTGCCCAACTATTTACCCCAAGCTGGAGGGAGAGTAGTTGGATTCATAAATTTCCCAAGGGTATTAGTGATATGTAAACTGCAGCTTTGTCCAGGATTTGAACTCGGGTCGACAGGTCCAGTTCCTATGCCGTCCTGTCGGCTGGGACGTTCGAATGCACCGACTGCACCTCTACAGAGGAGGAAGACTCCTCCAAATGGGCCCACGTATTGGCCGTGGGTGGAAACCCATGATGCTTAAGGACGGAGTCTTTGTGGATGAGTAGTACATGACCTGCAGCACTCCACGTAGAGACTTATTTAGACGGGCGGTCGGAGAGGCCCCCTCCGATCAATCGGCTTGTCACGTTAAGCCCTGGCACCTATATGATTGCCCCAACCCTATTGCCCTAATGGCAAACCCCAACACTTTTTATCATATGGGTGCTAGAAGGCAGTGGCTGAGGGTCTACATATCCTGGGAAAGACGTTAAACTCTATCTGATGGTGAGGTTCCAGTTTTGGAAGTTTGGGGAATGTGGAGCACCCCTCCATCCCCATTGCTCCCTGGTCCACTCTGACCTTGAGTGGTAGTACCTGTTAGGGTCCCATCTATGGGTTAAATAGAAAAATGTATTTATAAAAAAATGAGTATCCATTAAGAATTGATTTATTTCAAAACTTTATCGGCATTAAATGACCCACTGAGGTTGATATGCCGTAAACCAAAACAAACCAATCCAAACCATTTCCTATGACTCTAACGATTGCAATCCGCTCCTACAACCATACTTTTTACAATATCACAGTTTTTCTATATGGGGAATGTGGAG
>CM042167.1:240971-255971 GCA_023376005.1 Doryteuthis pealeii
TTTAATATATATATATATATATATATATATATATATATATATATATATATATAATATAATAAAATAACATCTTCACCTGCTGAATGCATCGCATGAAACCAATATGGTTGTGAATGTTCCTTTGTTACCCAATAAATAGATATGTAAAACCTATATATTTATCTTATTATATTATATAACAGCTCTATTTTATATTGAGCACTCTACCAATTAATACTGCCTTTGGTACACCATTCCAGCAAAAGCTGAAATAGTGACCATCTCACACTACAGTATATATATATATATATATATATATATATATATATATATATAATCTAGACACCGAGTAATTCTTTGCGAAATTCACTTGTCATTATTATAGTCTATAATTATCGAATTTTATGCGATATGCGCATTGTAATTGCCTTCAAGCAAAAATATAAATATTAATATATATATATATATATATATAAGGCGTGTCAAAAAAGTATCGAGATATTTTGTACTTTTGGACACACCTTGTATTATGAAACAAAAAAAAACGTTTAATTCATTCTTCATTTCTATCTTGGTAAATACAGCTTTAAACTTGGTACTCTTTTGGCACAACTTGTATTCTGAAAAAAATTAACGTTCCATTCAGTCCTCATTTCTATCTTGGTAAATACAGTATCAATCTCGATACATTTTTGACACACATTGAATATATATATATATATATATATATATATATATAAGAGACAGATAGCTAGATAGGAGAATAATAATATGCATAATAGATAAAAAATAACAGATAGGTATCTCATTCTTGTTGTTTTTCACTCTCAATCTCTCTATCCCTCTCTCTTCCTTCTTTTTTCTCTCCTTCTCTCTCTCTCTCTCTCTCTCTCTCTCTCTCTCTCTCTCTCTCTCTCTCTCTTCTCGCTTTCTCTCTCTCTCTATATATATATATATATATATATATATATTTTAAAAAATAAGTTAGGAATTACATCGACTTTGTTAAGGTAGAGTAGGGTCCTGATGAAATCATTTCAATTTGATTGAAACTATGGTAGACCCTTTATTTTTCCTCTAATAATAATATTAGTAGTATTAATACTGTTTTGTATTTTTAATGTATTGAGCACTTTTGGATTATTTACTGATGCCACTGCGACGGAAAAGTTAAAGCGGCAATTGGATCCAGCAAGGACCTACATTGACCAGCTATGCGAGGATGCTATATGCTCAGCAGAGGACCTCCCAGGTGCAATGAGTGATAGGGAGGGTTGGCGAGAGATTGTCATGGATATCCGTGCTGCAAGCGCGACATGATGATGATGATATATATATATATATATATATATATATATATATACCTTTTCTGTTTTTCTTCTTGTTTGTCTAACTGCCTGTCTGTCTCTGTCTCTGTCTGTCTGTTTGTCTGTCTGCCCCTCTCTCTCTCTCTCGTCTCTCTCTATCTTTATCTCTCTCTCTCTCTCTCTCTCTCTCTCTCTCTATATAATATATATATATATATATATATATATATGAAGAGATGGAAGTAAATCCGACGGTATGTAGAATATTAAGAAAATTGAAAAAACACAGGCTGAAATATGTTACCACTCAACTTATTTAAACCTGTGTTTTTCAATTTTCTTAATATACTACACACACACACACACACACACACACACACACATATATATATATATATATATATATATATATATATATATATGTATATATATATATATATATATATATATATATATATGTATGTATTTATTAATCAGTGCAGTTATGTTTATCTATCACAGTTTGTTCATCTTATCCAATCTATATTTTCTTTCTCTCTTTCTATTATCCTGACTCCTCAACGCCCGTCCTTCCCCACCCCGCCACTTGAATCCGCTTACGATCTGTCATGACCGGTATCGATATCGATTAAAAATAAAAACAAAAAAAAATTAAAAAATACCGACACCTTTCTGTTCGATGGCAATTACTGCAGACGATCAACCATCTCCCGCCAAATTGTTTCCCCAGCAGAATATCTCCCGCCAAAATCTTTCCCGCCATTCATTGTTCGCGCCAATCTCGCCTCACATCTCGCTGTGTAAACTTCTTTATAAGCTTCTGTTTTTTTTTGTTTTTTTTTTGGTATTCCCAATGGAACAGCAATCACGACTGTTGACGCTATAAACCCCCACCCACGTACCATTTTTTTTCTCTTTCACACACCTTTCTTTCTTTCCGTCTTTTGTAGCTACATTCCAAAAAAGCCATTGTCATCTGAATGTTTGAGATGAGGCTTGATTAGTATTATCTGCGTTATTCGGACTATTGTCCTCATCTGTACAACGTTTATCTGTTATCTGTTATCTGTACAACGTTTCGGTCAATGTGCCCTCCGACCTTCTTCAAGTATTTTATGTCGGACTCAGTAACCTTCTCAGACTCATGAACCTTCTTTTCTGACTCTGGAACCTTCTTTTTGAACTCGCGAACTTTCAGGTCGTCGTTGGGAACCTTCTTGTCGTAATCGGGAGCCATCACGGACTTTGAACCTAACCCTTTATTCAGTCCACGGGGGTATCCTGTTCTCATTTCGCTAACCATAGCTGGGGTAGGAGTTGTGTTAATTATTTTTCTATGTTTCTGCCGCCACTCAGGATTGAACCCGGAATCCAAAGATAACTGTCACTTAGAACTGTCTTAACCTAACTACCTAATCCACTAGGCTATGTGTCCAATTGGACTACGACCTGAAAGTTCCCGAGTTCGAAAAGAAGGTTCCCGAGTCCGAGAAGGTTCCTGAGTCCGATAAGAAATACCTGAAGAAGGTCGGAGGGCATATCGGCCGAAACGTTGTACAGATAACAATAAAGATGGGGACAATAGTCCGAATAATGCAGATAATACCATTTCTAGTAGTTTAAACTATGATTTCAACAGAGACATCGCCTTGAAAACTGAATGCACAGTATACCATGCCATAGTTCTCTCAACCCTCGCGGAAGCCTGGATGATGTACAAAGCGGATGCCCATAGACTACATGTCTACTACATGCATCACTTGCGCAGTATATTAAATGCCAAGTGGTGGCAACATGTTTCAAACAGAACCATCCTGAAGAAAAATGGACTCCCTGGCATGCACGAAATACTTGTCCAACGCAAGCTGAGATGGGCTGGCCACTTAAACAGACTTGGGGATAACAGACTACCAAAGCAGATTCTGTACTCTCAAATGAGAGAGGGATTACGTGGAATCCGTAGACCAAAGCTCAGGTACAAAGACAACATCAAAAGAAACCTGAAGGACTTTATCATCCCCATAGGCAGTTGGCAAGACGCAACCAGAGACCGATTAAATTGGAGGAACATGATTCACGTGGTGTCATCATCGGATACGACGGACAGCAATGATTGATTGATTGATTCTGTAGAGGAGATATTGCTACCTAGTTATTTATTTGATTGATTGAAACTATGATTCCTATTTTGATTGGTTGGTTTGGTTTGGTTTGGTTTACGGCATATCAACTTCAGTAGGTCATTTAATGCCGATAGATTTTTGAAATAAATTCATTCTTTATGGATACTCAATTTTTTATAAACACATTTTTCTATTTAACACATAGATGGGACCCTAACTAGCCGTGGTCACGTGGTTTATTCCTCCGGCCAATCACTAGCCATACTGCGTGGCTGATACACTACTTAAACACTGATACTGGCCATAGTTCTATTAGTACTCATTGAGGAGGGACTTACAATACTCAGGACTCTTTACCAAAAGAACCAAAGGATTCATTATCATTATCATTATATTCATTATATAATTTCAGTTTCTTGCACAATTCCCAGTGGATCACCTCTTCCACCCAATCGTGCCTGCTATTGTATTCCTTTTGTCCTAGTTTGCATCTATTTCACAACATAATCTCCCTTTGTAATTATTTTGTGTAAGATTTCGGCGGGATTCAAAAGTCAAACATTTGTTATCTGCAGACGGTGTAAGTTTAATCTCATGAAAGCATCTAAGATTTTTATTTTATTTAAACATTGTTTGTATTCCAGTTGGTACTTTTATTTCATGGTTCTGTCGATCAAATCATCCACGATGAACTCGGCTTCCATAAAAAAATACTGCGGATTATTTTTGAATCTCCTTCGTAGATTGTCACGTTTATTAAGATGTAGCTAGAAAATAAAAAGCCGCCCACTTTCTTCGACCGATATTTTGCTCGGGGGTGAAATTGTTAAATGAAATAATTCTATTTCAGAAAAAAAGAACATTTGTCTTCTTTTATGTTATTGTATTTACCGCAATGCAGTATTTCATTTTATAACTAATTTTACTCCAACTTATAATAAACTTTACACCATCACCTTCTTATTAATTTTTAATGACATACAGCGACAGTAAACTAAACGACCTACAGTGCTGTACTAAGTAGTTGTCATACCAAGGTTAAAGAGGTCAGTCTGCCCTATTATTTACCCATAACTGTAGGAAGAATAGTTGGATGTATGCTTTTCCCAGATAGAAATAATTTTCATTAACTTTTTTTATTAAAAAATCTGTAAAAACTTTTTTATTAAAATATTTTTTTTAGATAAATAATTTATCAGTCAAGAGTGGTTCCCCTTTGTTTATGTTAGACTTATAGGAAATAACCAAATAATATTTGTCTTCTAAAGATAAACAAATGTTCTTTTTCTTAGGAATGAAATTATTTTATTTAAGAATTTCTCTCCCGAGCAAAAGACCTTTACTTATCAACTAAAGTGTTAATAGCTAATGTTTAATATTTAATATTTAATATTTCCAATGTAAAATATCAAATAAAACTTATTTTTCTTCTACAGTATTCAGCAATCTGTCAGCAGGGCTTAGAATAAGTTAACGTTATCTCCTGCACAAATTTAAGACCTGAAAGTGAGGGAAGTCCTGAGTAGGATACTAAACTGAATCTAGTGGAGAGACCCAGTGTTAAGTTTTTAAGGGTCATCCTTTGGCTTTAAATCAGGAGCGTTTGTCCAGTGGAATTGGATCCCTGGCAAAGACTCCCTCGATAATGAATCCTTTGATTGTATAATGAATCCTTTCGTGTTGTCAGTTATTGGTATAGAGTCCTTCGATAATGAATCCTTTGGTTACTCTGGTAATCGTATAAGTCCGTCCTGGGTATTGGTAAAGGTCCGGTAATCCTATGTCCGTCCTCAAGGAGTAAAGTTAGAATTATGTCCAATGTGGGGTGTTTAAGTATTCTATCAGACACGCAGTATGTTTAGTGATTGGCTGCAGGAGTCAATCACGTGACCATGGCCAGTCTATAAATCCAGGCGGGGAATTGGAGCACACCTTATATCAGAAAAATGAAAGCGCGTGGTATAATGGTTAAAATGGTTAAAAAAGTTTGATATTTAATATTTCCAATGTAAAATATTAAATACAACTTATTTTTCTTCTACAGTATTCAGCAATCTGTTAGCAGGTCTTAGAATAAGTTAACAGTTTCCCCTGCACAAATTTAAGACCCTAAAAGTGAGGGAGGTCCTGGATAGGATACTAAAGTGAATCTAGTGGAGAGACCCAGCTCTGTAGCTTTGTGTAGTATAGAGTCACCCCTTGATTACATTGTTTTACAAAGAAATTGAGGCAAGCACAAAAATAGCTGTTTTAACCTAATTTGGGGGTGCTGAATTCAGATTTGAAATCCGTTTATACTCATCACCTATTTTTTTTAGATATGCATACTGTATATTTTGTACACATACTGTACATAAAGGCGTATATGCATTCAGGGTTAATTTCTAATATTGTGTGACTTATGTCCTCTTTTTTAGTTATTATGCCATAAATGTAAGTGATAGCATTACATTATATATACAGCTATATATCAAGATGGATTTTTACAGTTAAGCGTAGCCAACACGTCTCAATCAACAGCCAGCAGTGCACTGGTAGTCAGCGCAGGAGGTTGTCCCTCGCAGCGCAGGAGGAAAGTGTCCGTCGACAATTGTGTTACACAATCTTTTGGGTATATATTTGTATTACAATTTCCAACGAGGCACATTTTATTGCCTTATATATGATTTAATTTTACATTGTTTTTTTGTTTTTTCATATTCTCCAACGGCTTCAAGCTCGTCAAAACATCGAGGACGCCTCAACAAAGCTAATTCTTTCTGAATTGTGTACATTGTGTCTTCGAAGTATATTTATTCCGTCAATGTTCTTTATCTATCCTATTTTATCTGTAATAAGCTGCTGCAACTGTTGAAATAAGCTCGTATATACTCTGTATATACTAAAATGAGACTATTTAAAAGACAGAAAACTAGAGGTGATAGAGCAAAACTGTTTATAAATTTGAATTCAGCACACCCAAATTAGTAAAAAAAAAAAAAACACCTATTCACATTCTTGCCTCAGACAAAAAATATTTTTTTGTAAACCAGTGTTATTATCGTTATCATATTTACCGCAATGCAGTATTTTATTTTATAACTAATTTTACTCGATCTTATAATAAATTTTACACCATCACCTTCTTATCAATTTTTAATTACATTCAGCGACAATAAACTAAACAACCTACAGTGCTGTGCTAAGCTTATTGAAACAGTTATCATCGTAGGGAATGGATACGGAGACCCGAGTTCAAATTCTGGACGAGGAAGGTCGCAATTAATATGGCACACTGCACATCTGCCAAAGGGTAAGACAACCCCCAATGGGTCAACCATTACAAATCCATGATGACAGGATTGAGATGGTCTGTTACTCGGGTACTAAGTGGTCCCGGGACTTGTAACATTCCAATTCAGCCCTTACTTGGACTAGACGAGCAGTTGGAGAAGCTTAATCCGATCAAGGGGTTGGTTACATCAAACCCTAACAATTATATGACTGTCCTGACCATTCTTCAAATATTCTAAATTGGCAAAATCCAAAGCTTATAGGTGCTAGGAGGCGGTGGACGAGGGTCAAACTCCAGCATTTATCAATACACATCTATTAATAATGGAGATTCGCTTCCGGTTTTTGTCTGTAACAAAAAATTACGTCACTGCTTATGTCACATTAATCGTCATATAGAATAAATATACTAAAAATTTGAACATTCAACATTAGACAGTCCTCATTGTTTTATAAAACAAGTTTTAATAAATAAATTTCTCCTGGTAAAGAGTCCCTCGATAATTAATCCTTTGGTTGTAATGAATCCTTTGGTTAAAGGTTAAAGTCATGAGAAATGGACTCGTCGCCCCGAGTTCAAATCCTGGACGTGTTAATTGCATTTCACTTAGCGCTTATACCCTTGGGAAAGATATGAATCCTACTCTCCCTCCAGCTATGGGTAAATAGTAGGGCAGACTGCGCCCTTTAACCTTGGTTAGGCAACCGGTCTAGGAGAAGGAAAACTCTGAATTCAAACCTGTTAAACTCCGCTTAAAAAATTGACCCTGTGTCGCATCCTGCTCGTGCGGAGGGGTTGGGTCAATATATATATAAGAAATATCCAACACCCAAATCTGTAACTTTGAGCAGTATATATTCATTCTTTGATTACTATTACTCCCAGGTCCACTCTGATTCGGAGTAGGTGACAGGTTTAATATACGGGTCAAATAGATCGGCTAAAAATCGTTCGTATTTGATAGGTCTTCGGGCAAAAAGAAACAACCACATAACAAATGTAAATATGTATATTTACCAACCTCTCCACACGAACAGGATGTGACACAAGGTCAATTTCTCAAGCGGAGTTCAACAGGTTTGAATTCAGAGTGTTCTTTCTCTTAGACTGATGGCCTCAGCGAGGTTAAAGAGCACAGTCTGCGCTGCTATCTACCCATAGCTGGAGGGAGGGTAAGATTCATACCTCTCCCAAGGGTATTAGCGCTAAGTGAAGTGCAATTACCACGTCCAGGATTTGAACTCGGGGCGACGAGTCCATTTCTCATGACATTAACCATTACACCACGCGCTTCCTAATACGAACAAACGTAAATATAAACGTTCAACGAATACAATTCCCTGACTTTTATTATCATAACCAAGCATATAGAAAACAAATCACATTATCGGCATTAAATAAACCTTTAGGAGTTGATATGCCGTTAAACAAATTAACCAAACCAAAAACATTCGTTGTGTACACCTCTTAACAATCAAGATAAAGAGAGTATTAGAAAAAAGCGACTGAGATCAATTGGGTGACAACTCGCTCGCAAACACTGTTATCCCTATCAACATAAAGAGATTTATACGTCACTCCAATGGCTTCTTCACGCCACGACCTGTGATTCCTCTCCGACCTTCTGTACCGGCTTTGACATCGCATAACTTACCGCCGCTGAGGCCAGGCTGATACTTGCCAGGCAGTGAATCGGCAGCCACATGTTGGCGAAGGCGTAAGATGAGGTTTATCTCAACGAATTTCATTCACATGTTCGTTTATCTATTTTCTTTTTTCCTTTTTGTTCTCTTTTCTTCTTTCTTTCTATTTTTTATGTGTGTGTTTTATTCAACAATAAATAAAAGTGTTTCACTATTACTTTTCGTATGGAACGGACGTCAATGGATACTTTTGTGGATACTGAAACGTTTCTTACGGGAAATACAAATAATGCGACGCTTGGAGCTTGGAAGACTCAAGCCTTCGCTCACCAAGAGGCAATCTTAGCATTAGGATATCCGAGATATACTAACACTAAATAAACGGAAGGAAAGACAGGACAAGCTCATTTAAATGCATTTCGTATGGAACGGACGTCAACGGATACTTTTGTGGAATTTGAAACGTTTCTTACGAGAAATACAAATAATGTGACGCTTGGAGCTTGGAAGACTTGAGCCTTCACTCACCAAGAGGTAATCTTAGCATACTATATCCGTAACATACTAACACTAAATAAACGGAAGGAAAGACAGAACATACTCATTTAAATGCCTTTCGCATAGATTGGACGTCAATGGATACTTTTGTGGATACTTAAACGTTTCTTACGAGAAATACAAATAATGTGACGCTTGGAGCTTGGAAGACTCGAGCCTTCACTCACCAAGAGGTAATCTTAGCATACTATATCCGTAACATACTAACACTAAATAAACGGAAGGAAAGACAGAACAAGCTCATTTAAATGCCTTTTGCGTGGAACGGACTTCAATGGATACTTTTGTGGAATTTGAAACGTTTCGTACGAGAAATACAAACAATGTGACGCTTGGAGCTTAGAAAGATATTTACTCGTCTTCACTCCCCGAGAGGCGTGACGCTTGGCGATTGGAAAGATATTTAGGTGAGTCTTCACTCACACAGAGCCAATATTCAATTTAGGATATCCGTGATGTATTAACACTAAATAAACGGAAGGAAAGACAGGACAAGCTCATTTTATAGAACAATAATCTAAACGTTTAGAATCTTTGATTTAGATATACCAAACAATAAAACATCACTTGTCTGAATCATTTTATATAAGGCTTGATAATTTTATTATTTGGATTTTCCAAACTATTGTCCTCATTTTTATTAGTTTTATTTGGATTATTCGGACTATTGTCCTCATCTTTATTGTTATTTGTACAATGTTTCGGTCGATGTGCCCTCCGGCCTTCTTCAGGTATTTCTTGTCAGATTCTTTAGCCTTCTTGAACTCGAGAACCTTCTTGTCGTAAACAGAGGGGGGGGGCATCATTTTTAATTATATTCATAACGTTTCGGCCATAATCTTCTAATTTGCTTATGGAGTCGACCAGATTCCTAAATCGTATGGTGTGTTAGGATACAGTTTCTAGGAGTAAATTTGAAAAAATGTGACCCACTGAGACACTGGCATTTGCATTTATTATTAGTAATTATTATTAATGAGATATAAAATTGTTGTGACCTATTTAAGGGTCAATAAATAATTACTCTACACGGAGCTAAAACGTAGAGAACAGATGTATTCAGCAATATATCAATGTACAAATGAGGAGGGTTTCCTTGTTACAGCGTACACGAAGAACATGTATCTGCTACTTCTCACTTGAGTAGCATTGCTCTGTTAATATATACACTTTTGGGTAAGTCCAATGTTCGTGTCATAGGTGAGTCACCTACAACAAAAATATATTCCAACCTGTCAGCGTGGTTTAGAATATGCTGACTGTATCACTTAAAGAAGGATACGTCCCCTCCCAAGTCCCAAGCCCAAACCCCCCAAATAGGAAATTGATTAAGTGCTTTCGTTCCTCTTTCGTCAGTGTCAAATCGAGATTTAAAAGTCAAAGAGTAAAATTATATATATATATATATATATTTTATAAAAAAGGAAGGTCCGCAAAATGTATTTTGTTCTCAGAAAAAATTTTTTAATTCTTTTTGTTTTACATGTGCAACACGTGTTTCAGATCTTCTGGTATCTTCTTCAGGCTTTGATTGATAATATGAAAATGAATATTATCAATCAAAGCCTGAAGAAGATACCAGAAGATCTGAAACACGTGTTGCACATGTAAAACAAAAAGAATAAAAAAATTTTTTCTGAGAACAAAATACATTTTGCGGACCTTCCTTTTTTATAAAATATTGAATTTTCTCCCGTTGGAACCAGAACAACACTTTTTATATATATATATATATATATGCGCAAATGTAAACAACTTTTAGCTATTTTCAACCGACAGTGTATTTGGGAGAATATGTGCTTTTAATTTTAGTCAGACCTAATTTTTTGAAAGTTAATTCATTTATGGTTAATTAGGCGGGATTTAACTACTTAAATGTAAGGCTAAACAAATCGAGAAAAATCAATCTCTGAATATATATTTCGACCTATTAGGTCTCTTCAGCAGAGCTATAGATACGAAGACCGCACCGCGTGTGACTCGAACCCTTTGTGTCGAAACGGCACGCCGGCTTCTTACCATCACGCCAAACAGAAATCGCAATTTCTCTCGCTTTGTTTAGGTACTAGTAGCACTCATATTATATATATATATATATATATATATATATATGGGAGAATTGTCGGCTGAAAATAGCCATATTTGTTTACGTTATCATATATATATATATATATATATATATATATATATATATATTGTTCATACAAGACTAACGCACTCCTATATACTCAAACAAGAACAACAACCACTATGTGGAACATGTCAAACACCTTTGACAGTTAAACACCTATTCATGGAATGCAGGTTTTTTGCTCACATCAGAAACCGTTATTTTAAAGCAAACAATATGAAAGATCTGTTTGAAAATGTCAACATGGAAGATATTCTCTCTTTTTTTAGGGAAATAAAATTATACCATAGAATATAGACATGAAACAAATCAATACCATACAACATAATCCCCAATAATGCTAACACATTGTTAAAACCAATTACTAAAACGTATAAATATAAATACACGATATAACTTTCTAACCGTTAGGCATGACATGACCCCAGACGGGTTGATATGCCGTTAAAATCAATAGACAAACAAAAAAACCAACAAACAAACAGACACTTAACAACTGTGTCCTTTAATATACATCTCATAGCTCGTGTTAGACGTAACTGTCTCTGTTTCTCTCTGCAAAGCAACACTCTGACACGTCTTCCCCCTGAAGGGATTTTAATTCAGTCATTCGTTCTCTCTTTATTCAATCAGATTCTTAATTTTCTTTTATGCTTTTTTTGTTCACTTCTTCTTTTCGGTATTGTTTTCGATTTAAGTAAACAGGTTTAATTAAGAAAAAATATCTCTGACTGATTTCTCTTTTCTTTTTTTCTTTTTTTTTTTTCACCGGAAACCTATCAAAGAAAAACACCTGTAACTTCCGGCAACGCGTTAGACGTGATTTAAACGAGAACAAAAACATAGTGTCGTCTGCACCTTCCAGTAACGTTCCGTTGGAACAAACAGGAAAGTAGAAAGTCACGGACGCTTTCAGTTTCCACAACATAATCACAGAGTATTACTTCCTGGATATATATATATATATATATATATATATATATATATTATTATTATAATGGAGATTGTGTGTTCTTGTGTCTGTAACCGAAACTATATTACTACTCAAGTCACAATTCAATTAGGTATTTATGTCAGATTCCCCATGATTTTATTTTTATTTAAACCTCAATTATTAATAAAATTGTTTTACATTATTAATACGGTTGACCATATCTTCATACTAATGACATGCAATTGTATTTATATATACAATAAAATAGCGGTTTACAGTGTGAACAGGAAGGCTAATTTGCATATTGATATTAAAAGTTTGATTTTAATAAATATATGCTTAGTATTATTGATTTCTAATTGTTTGGTTTTATCTTATTGAATATGAGCAAAAATCTCTTCAATAAATCTCAAAAGAAATCCCTTAACAAGAAGAAATAACTGTAATATTACTCTTTACTTCCTATTTTAACTTAACAGTTTAAATTAGGAAAATTTACCAATGAAAGACGGGAGTAACGGAAAATGATGGAAGTGTTAGTTTCAAAGTTGTTCTATTTTTCAATCATACCCCCTCTGTTCAAAATCTTTTTATCTACATTCTTATTCAGTTTCATTAGCCTTTCTAATTTAATATCATATTTTATTATAAAATTTAACTAAAATACTTGCACCCGGAGGGTGCATATATTTGTTAGTATATATAAGGGAAAAGTTGACTTACCGGTGAATTTGGTCACGATGGTTAGAAAGTGGGGAATTCAGTGGGATAAGTCAGCGATATAACAAACACAAAGTGCTCATTACTAAGTAGAGCAAATTTATTATAAAATGGGCACAAGAGATAACCTACTCGAGTTTCACCATGAGGATCTTCAGGGTTAAATCCACTAAATGTTCGAACATTTTAATGCAATGAACACACACGTGAAATCGGCTGCTATTAATCGCTGTCTCGATTAATTTAGTGGATTTAACCCTGAAGATCCTGATGATGAAACTCGAGTAGGTTATCTCTTGTACCCATTTTATAATATATATATATATATATATATATATATGTTCTGTTAAACACCACAGACAATTCAAGTCCGAGGAGTTTTTTTTATGGTCCTTTCAATTTTCCTAGCGATCTTTTTCGTGTTTGGGTGGAGAAGTTGTAATAGTCCACCAAATCCTTGTTTTTTTCGAGCGCTTTCGGCTGGTTTATCAGCCATCATCAGGTGGGGAAACGATGTTAAGTTTTCAAGTGCCTTGTTTTTATAGAAGAACGAGTAGTAGCTTAAGAGTGGTGGTGGTAGTTAGTACGAAACAATGGATTAATGGGTTTTTGAGGGGGATACAGAATTGTGAGGAAGAGAGGGGGAATGGTTAGAGTGGGATTTTTATAAGCATTGGAGGACGTGTTTACTGGTTTGAAAGTTTATTTTGTTTAAGGTAGGTTTTTTTAATTTGATATAGAGTGCTTCCATTATTTGCAGTTTTTGTTTGTTTTTTTCTTTATGGAGTGTGAGTGTGTTTTCTGTTAAAATTTTTCTGTAGGCTGAGGGGGGGGGGCATGAATGTGTCTTTAAGTGTTGACTAATGGAGCTAGTGTCAGATAAGTGCATTGTTAAACGGCGGGATAATGTGGTCGTCGTATGGCCAATATATGTATTGCTGATATTGGAGAAGCAATCTCCTAGGGGACGTGTAAACTCATATACAACATTGGTCTCATTTAGACGAGTGGTTTTAGGAGATGAATTATTGAAAGTGACAAGGTTCGCGGTTTTGAATTTTTTATAATAGATGATAAGTTTTAATTTACGGTTAGTATCAATGGAGGCAACATTATTTCGAATTAATTTTTTTAGGATGATTTCATCAAGTTTGTAGTTTTTATGCATTTGATTACGATAGTATATATTTTGGAAGGAGCTATTATGTTTGCTATTGGTTTCGTTGTGGTTAATGTTATAGAGTGTTTGTCGGATTTGTTCGTCGACAAAATGCTTGGGGAATTCGTTGTTGATAAGTGTTTGCTTAATGTTTTTAAGTTCAGAAAAAAATATTGTCCTTGAAGAAAAAGTAAGTTTTGCCCGGTTTATTAGGTTTTTAAAAATAGTTTTTTTATATTGTTCAGGGCATTCGCTCTTGTAGTTAATAATGCAGGAATTGAAAGATGTGGGTTTTTTATAAGGATAGGTAGTGATTATATATATGTATATATATATATATATATATATATATTATATATAATATATATATATATATTACCAAAATGAACAAAGGCTTTTTAAAATCTTAATCTTAAATTTTATAAAACAGCCTGGTCTCTATAAAAGTCGTGTTTTGGGTTATCTTAAAAGTAAGCATTATCGCAGCAAACGTGTCTTATCACTTTAGTATGATCTATATTGATCTAGAAGCAGTTACCCGGCATCACCTGGGTAGAAGGGGGAGCAAAAAATAACCCCGGTGTATTGATTTGTTTACTTTTGAGATTTACAAATTCTGGAGATTTTCAATGCTTAGTATTATCAGCATTATTCGGACTATTGTTCCCATCTTCATTGTTATTTGTACAACGTTTCGGCCGATATGCCTTCCGGCCTTCTTCGTGTATTTTTGTCGGACTCGGGAACCTTCTCGGACTCGGGAACCTTCTTTTCGGAATCGGGAACCTTCTTTTCGAACTCGGGAACTTTCTTGTCGTAATCGGGAGCCATCACGGAACTTCGAACTTAACCCTTTATTTAGTCCACGGGGGTATCCTGTTCTCATTCCGCTAACCATAGCTGGGGTAGGAGTTGTGTTAATTATTTTTCTAACTGCCTCAGGATTGAACTCGGCATCCAGAGATAATTGTCACTTAGAACTGTCTTAACCTAACTACCTTATCCATTAGGCCATGTGTCTAATTGGACAACAATATATGGCTACAAGAAGAAATGCTGTATATATATATATATCTGTGTATGTGTGTGTGTGTGTGTGTGTTTTAAATTACAGAAGATTTAGATTTTTAACTTTATAGCCTATTTCAGGGAACCTAGAGAAATTGTCTAGT
>CM042167.1:260971-283471 GCA_023376005.1 Doryteuthis pealeii
TTCTCCCGTCCTTTCAACATTGCTCTTTGACTCTGAGACTTTGACGACATATCAGCATCAAATAGATCGGACTGAGTTAGTTTAATTGTATAGTATTGTATTGTATAAGAGCTATTTATTGGGTGATTGTGCCGCTCAATACGTGGCCTTTTAGTCGAAAAAGGACAAGAAAGAGGCGATGCTTTCCCCTCGAAATAAACTTTCGAATCAATAGATTATTCGCTAGTTAATTTTGTAGTCCTGTTCGGCGGGGCGTAGAACACACCCTCTGTATCCCCCGAAGAGGATTAAGAACCCTGCTCCACAAAAAAAGAATGAGTTCTCTATGTACAACAATAATCTATATCAGAATAACTTTTGAATAAATTCTAATAGATTTTTCGGTTACCTCGAACTTAACGTACCAATAATTCCACCATCGTATGTTAACCTGCCGAAAGAAAAAATACAAAAAATCAGGGAATTAACCGAATTTAATGAAAATTTTCAGTGTTGATATATTAATGAATAAAATATATAATGCACTAGTTATTTTATTAAAAAAACAACAACATTTTTTTCAGGTCAGTTAACTTTGAACCACGTATCTTTGAGGCGTAACACAGATTCTCAAAGGTACATGAAAAAATGTAAACTTAAATATGGTTCCCAGTTAAGGTGAAGATTCTTTAGTATTTATAGTGAACTGGTCCAGGGAGAGACAACTACGTTTGACTTTACCTTAGATACTAAACTGCATCTGATGGTAAGACTCCTGTTGAGGTTTTTGGGGAGTGTATAGTACCCCTTCATTGCCATAACTCCTAGATTTACCTTGACCAGGAGTGGTAGTATCTATTACCGTCCTATCTATGGATCAAATAGAACTGTTTGAAAAATATTCCAATTCAATAGGACAGTGTGCAAGTATGGGGCATCCAGTGAAGATCGAATGGAACTGGAAGACTACTTTGTTAACCATTACATCACGATGGGATGCCCTATATTTCCTAGGAAGCGCGTGATGTAATGGTTAAAGTCATGGAAAATGGACTCGTCGCCCAGAGTTCAAATCCTGTATGTGGTAATTGCATTTCCCTTTGCGCTAATACCCTTGGGAAAGGTATAAATCCTACTCTCCCTCCAGCTATAGAAGGAAAACTCTGAATTCAAACCTGTTAAACTCCGCTTTAAAATGCCCTTGTGTCACATCCTAATCGTGCGGAGGGGTTGGTAAATATATATATTTCCTATGCTGGCATTTAGCTTACTCGTTCGCCAAGATATGATGTGACCCAAGACCACATGAGTGGGGCATCCAGCGAGTATCGAACTCACTGTTCAGTAATAATGGATCTGCGAGACTATCTTGGTAACCATTAAACCACGATGGAACGCTCTAATGTTGCACACGGGTAATTCCATGTCAAGTCATCCAGACAATATCACCCAACTCTTCAGTTTTTCTTAATTTTTTTCCAGATGTGGACTATGTTAACATTAGACGATCCCCAAAAGTTGAGCTTCTAATTCCAAAAATTGGCAGAGTTTTAACTTTTTTCTCGATGATTTGACATGGAATTACCCATACTTCATCTATCATAGTTCTCTATTCTTCATCTTTCATCGTTCATGGAAACCACACGGAGGCATATTTTTGTGTATACACTTTTATCAGTCCGATTCGCTTATTTCCCGATATTCTTTTTTGACTTGCGCATGTAAGGGGCAGAGACACATAACAACGTCTGTCTAAATTGAGTGCTCAGTCCCAGTTGTCTAAATCTTAATCGATTTTCTCATAGTCGCCTGATTACGTGGCTTTCTGAGCCAATGGGTGTTGAGCTTCCAGATAAAATAGGGGCAACGCTCTGTCTATCAAACTCTGTAACCGTTGTCATTCGGTTTATCGTTTTATCAAAATCTACACTACAGGGTGGTTAAAAAAAACGCAAACGCTTTGAAGTGGATGCTACAAAACCATTATCATCAAGCTGCAAGAAGGTGCCAGCACACTGATATCAATCAGATATGGTTCATGCAAGATGGGGCACCTCCCCACACTGCCAATGACACTATTGCATGTCTAGAAAGGTTTGATGGCAGTTTTTTCTCACTCAGAAGTCAGCACATCTGGCCTCTGTACAGTCCAGATCTTAATCCATGCGGCTATTTTTTTTTTGGGGGGGGGCTACCTTAAAGAGTGAGTGTATTCTAATCCTATGCCTCATAATGTAGAGCAGCTGAAGCAGAATATCAAGCGTTAAGTATGACGAATCACTGCCGATATGGTCAGAAGAACCCGTATCCAGCATGTGCTAGCTGACGGTGGTGCCTGTATTGAGCACATCATCAACTACTAATGAACTACTATAACCTTCCCAGAATGAATCTAGTCTTTTGAATGGTCTAAAAATTTAAGATAATATTAATCATTTGCAAGTTTCTCTAGCAAACAAAATGTAAAATTCCTTTCGCCGTCAGCACAGTCTCTACCAACTGAGCACCTTACTCTCACTTCCTGACACACCAAATACAGCAGTCATCAAATTTCACTTGTCGTCCAAACACTTGTCTTTCTTCCTCACTCTCTGTATCAACGACTGTCCGTTTTATTTATGCCCGTTCGGCTACCGTTATGCAAATCCCGACATACCTCATCCGAGTTTCCGCCAGCAGCATTTCAGCTACGAGGAGGTAGCAAGTTCAAACATCCATGGCCACTCGCCACACTCCTCCCCTTCGCACAGGCCAAACATATCCTGACGCACTTTGTTTCTGGAGGCTGGGAATCCGCTCGTCCACAACTCTGCCCTTCAATTTCGCCACATTTAGTCAATGTTAAATTGAGTAACAACTATAACCGAATCTGTATATAGAGCAATTGGTATTTACAGCACTCCAGAATATTCCATACTTGCATCTGGGTGATCCAATTTCTTGGAGTCCTGATTGGCTGCTGGTTTCCGTGTGGATATGGTGCTAGATAAATATCCATCATTCTGCTTTATGCTCCCAGCAATGCAATGATTGTATTGAGTTACAGCCTGCTCCCTTGTCTGCCAACACGATGGTAGTTGGAATTACACTGTGATGTTAAGTATTGTGTGTATAATATGTACATATTCTTGCCATTCAGTTTGTTTTCTGTAATTTGGCGCCCAGTGTGGTTAAAAATGTTGAGAATTAAAATTGTTATGGCATATATTATAATCTGTGTGTCTTTTTGGGTTTTTTACCATCCTGTATATTAAAAAAAGATAAGCCCCTGCCGATCCGCTATGCAACTCTACCTTTCCCAAGGTTATTAGCGCTATATAAAAGTCAAACAGCCTAGTTCGCGATTTAAATAAATAATAAAAAATTGTCCCCATAAAAAATGTACATATATATACACATATAATTTTTTAAGGAGCACAATTATATATATATATATATATATATATATATATATATATATATAGTCACCCAACCATAGCGTGTTTCGATGTATCCTATTTCCTCGGTGTGGGTAGACTTCACAGCCTACTTCTTTATATATATATATTATATATATATATATATATATATATATATATATATATGTGTGTGTGTGTGTGTGTGTGTGTGTGTGTGTGTGTGACTCTAACATTAAGAGCACACATTGAGCTCTCAAACTGTGACAGGTTTTTTATAAATCGAAATATTTTTTATAAATCGAAATATTGTTCAATATATGATATAAAATATTTTCATTTTAACAGTATTGTGTGTTTTCATATCTATCTATCTATCTATCTATCTATCTATATATATATATATAAGCATAGATAAAAGGATATGATAAACCGCTTTTTCCAACGAATTTCATTTGAAATAAGGATTTACTCTGATGAAGGTCGAATTTTCTTTGTGTGCGGAACATTTCTTCATTTTTTCTATTACTATTATTTCATTTCATTTGGTTATCTAAAATAATAATAGTTTGAATAATATACACATGGATAAACTCCTGATCGAAACACGTGTAAGTAAAATTGATTAAAATATCCTATTTTATCCATTCTATACTTTCTTTCCTTTATTTATTTTTTCACACACACACACACACACACACACACACACACACACACACACACACATTTAAAAAAATTTTAAAATAAAAAAATAAAAATAAAAATTCACTCTGATGAAGGTCGTAAAAAAATCTCTCTGTGTACGGAATATTTTTACATTTTTCCTAATATTATCACTATTTCAATTTCATCTCATTATTTTAATAATGATAATAGCGTAATCCGTATACATTTTGATAAACGGACCGAAACACATGTGTAAGTGATATCGATTAAAGTGATATCGATTAAATTTATTTTTATCCATCTACATTTCTTTTCTTTACTCAATTTTCCTCATATTGTCGGATTCAATTCCCTTTCCATTCTCACACACACACACACACACACATATATATATATATATATATATATATATATATATATATATATATATATATATATATCTGGAGATGGCTATCTGCATTGTGGATGTACAGATGATTTTGAAACTCCCAAATAGAATTATGCCTAACTTATCAGTCAATTGGATACTTTTACCTTTACACACACACACACACACATATTTATTGAGTTCGATTTGTATGACGATAACCATTACACGACGAGCGTCTCCACATTTCTAATTTCTTTTATAGACAAAGGCTATAATCTACAGACATTAATCGGATTAAAACTTTGTATTCATTGTTGGGTTCTTATGGCTAAATTTCATTATACTTGCTCCACATTTAACCGTAGCATTAATTAAATAGAGAAAGCAACAAAAAAAATTTATACATTATTGACTCTCATAGTAGATAACATTAAAGCCACAGCTTAATTAGAAGAAAATTGCTTTCACCCAGTAAACGAATATCTGCAGCCCGTGGCCAAATAAAATCTTCGTGTCATCTCTACATATATAAAGGGCAGTTGTGTCAATCTGTATGTCCGGAGGAAACTTCGAAAATAAAACAATTAACGACAAAGTAAATATATACATATACAGACAAAGTAAATATATACATATACATTAAATAACACCAGGGCTTGGTTTTTGAGTAAAAATAATAGAGATTTGTGAAGTATTAAAGAAATTAAAAATATAAGAAACTCGGTTGCTTTTGAGTAGAGTAAATTTTCAGGATTATAATACTCCCTTCCTCAGACTGGGGAAAGAAAATGACGCTGGTCTCTTATATTGGGGTTGTGTGTAGTGTCGTGAAGATAATTAAAAAATAAAATTTAAATGATAACAGCATGGATTTTTTTCATTTAATATTTCAGATAGTAGACATTAACATTTTTTTCAGGGTAGCTGGATCAATGCAAGGTCTATGTTTTTACATAGGGATTTAAATGGGGCATCCCACGAGGATTCAATTCACGATTAAGTAATAATGGATTTGCAGGACTAACTTAAAAAATCTCCCTCTACCCAGACGACGCCGGGTAGCCGTTGCTAGTTTCAAATGAATAAAAAATTCTACTTATATTACATAGGGCCGGTTTAGCTCAGTCGATAGAGCATTCGACTAGGAACCACAAGGTTCCTGGTTCGATACCTTCCCTTGCCAATTCAGCGTATGAGTAGCAGTCTTGTTAAACATCGCCGAAATACACTAAAGGATGTCATTAGTGATGTTGCACCAGTATACTTAGAAATCTCGGATTTTGCAACATCATATCTGTTAGACCGGTAGACCTAACGTGTTATTAGGTCCCCTCCTTTCCAGATTCGCTCTGTGTATTTTACGAATAGATCATAAATTCTTATATGTTGGCCCAGGGATCTGGAACAGCCACACAGAGGCTTGCTCGGTACTTGTATAAACAGGCATCTGTGCGGTAAAGCGAGGAGCTGATGGTAGGTATGGCGCATCACCTCTGATGCCAAAAATAATCTCCTTGGTCTAGCGCTAGTGAAAAGGGTATAGACTCTCTCGTTGTCTGGTTGATGCCAGGATTCCGTCCTCAAGCATCATGGCTCACCACCCAGGGCCAACAGGTGTCCTCATCGGGGGTGTCTTGGCCATCTGCAGAGGTGCAGTCGGTGTATTCTAAAGCCCCACCGACAGGGCTTCTCTGAATTCAAACCTGTTAAATTCTGCTTTAAAAAAAATGACCTTTTGTCGCAAACTGTTCGTGCGGGGGGGAAGGGAAGGGGGTTAGATACATATTTACTATATTCGACCCACTTTCAAAATAGACGTCTAAAGAGGGTTAATGTCCAGTAAATTGCTAATCCGGGACGATCTTCTGTCTATTCCCGGTTAGACGTCTGGATTCTCAATATCACCTACACCCACACGGTTTTCTGCTCAACCACCCCCACCCCCCATCCTCGGTACGTCGTGTGTTTTTCCATCTTTTCTTTCCGCTTGCTGAAAATCACCCCGCTTTACCATCAACACGCAGAATGCTCGTACCTTGGCTGATGGAAAAATCCTCGCTATAGCGGCAATATCGATCAAAACTCAGGTCGTTAACCGTCTGGGCAAATAGGTATTTACCCAACGTGTTCGCGAACGGGTAGGATATGACACATGGTCGAAAGTAGGAAGCATCCAGCTATTATTCCCATGATTCTCTCTAGCCATCCGTCCCTATAGGTCATCGCTCCGGGCAAGTTCTCAGCACAGCATCCAGTGTCCGTACATAACTGATCAATGTAATTTAAAAAAAAATTCTTTGTCCTCTTTTGCGTGATTTGTCACCCTTTTAGCAATGTCTTATTATAATGGAGATTGTGTGTTTTTCTGTCTGTAACCGAAACTATATTAATACTCAAGTCAATATTCCCTTAATTATTTACGTCAAATTCTCCATGATTTCATTCTTTTAAAACTTCAGTTATTAATAAAATTGTTTTACATTATTAATACTGTTGACCATATCTACGTACTAATAACATGCAATTGTATTTATATATACAACAAAATGGCGGTTTACAGTTTGAACGAGTAGGCTAATTTGCATATTGATACTTAACATTTTATTTTAATAAATATGTGCTTGGTATTATTGATTTCTAATTGTTTGGTTTTATCTTAAGAAATATAAACAAAAATCTCGTGGATAAATCTTAAAAGAAATTTATTTACAAGAAGAAATAACTGTAATATTATCCTTTACTTCCTATTTTAACTAAATAGTTAAATTAGGAAAATTTACCAATGAAAGAGGGGAGTAATGGAAAATGATGGAATAGTTTCAAAGTTGTTCTATTTTTCGATTATACCCCCTCTGTTGCAGATCTTTTTATCTGCATTCTTAGTCAGTTTCATTAGCCTTTCTAATTTAATATGATATTTTATTATATCAAAACTTAAATACTTGCACCCGGAGGGTGCATATATTTGCTAGTAGTGTTAATGTACTTTGCTTTGGTCTTGATTTAAATTCAAAACAGTGATAGAAGGGGGGTAATTGTATTGGTGTATAAGATCTGAAGATTGTATTGGTGTATAAGATCCAAGATGAAATGCAAAAATGTAAACCCTGATTATATAGTGTTGCCTATCCACTGAATTCTTATTTTTAAAAGTGTTATCACCTCAGCTAAATAATGGACCATTCCGTTTCTATTATAAAGAAAGAAAGGGAAGAAAAAGAACATCCTACACAGAAAAAATATGATAAGAAATGAATAAAGAAAGAAACAAACAAAGAGAATAGGGGAAAGATAGAGAGAGGGGGTGAGCATATGGTACTGTTAACGCTAATTTGTTTGAATCAAACAATGAAAAGTTTAAAATAAAAAGAGTGAGAGTTAAATAAAGATTATTCTCCATATTGAACTAGTTGGCAATAACTCTTAAGTAAAAATATCAAATGTTGTAATAATTAGATTATCATACTGTGGTATGTCCACAGGTCCTGCTAGTTTTAAGGAATATCTTAGAGAGAGAAGGTAATGTTTTTTAGGTGGTTTAATTTTGATGTTGAGTCCAATGATTTTGAATTAGAAAGGCTAATTAAACTGAATAAGAATGCAGATAAAAAGATTTGAAACAGATCATTGAAAAAACAGAACAACTGAAACTTACTCGTCCCTCACTCCCGTAATTCATTGCTTAATTTTTTAATTTAACTATTTAGTTACAATAGGAAGTAAAGAATAAAATAACAGTTATTTCTTCTTGTTAATGGATTTCTTTTAAGATTTATCCCAGAGATTTTTTATCATATTCATTAAGATAAAACCAAACAATTAGAAATCATTAATACTAAGCATATATTTATCAAAATCAAATTTTTATTATCAATATGCAAATTAGCCTTCCCATTCACACAGTAAACCGGTATTTTGTTGTATATATAAATACAATTGCATGTTATTTGTATGTAGATATTGTCAATATTATTAATAATGTAAAGCAATTTTATTCATAATTGAGGTTTAAATAGAAATAAAATCATGGAGAATGGGGCATAGATAACTGAGGGTCTTTTGACTTGAGTAGTAATATAGTTTCGGTTACAGACAGAAAAACACACAATCTCCATTATAATAAGATATATATATATATATATATATATATATATATATATATATATATGTATATATATCTTGAGATATCCAAAAAGGACGTTGGTTGCTTAGATGTAAGAATTATTTTTCTGTTGTGGACAAAATCAGTTTTTAAAATTTATACAAATAACATTATATGATTATATACTACGTTGCTAACCATTAGACCACGATGGGACGCCCATCTTATATACCCAACCCGTTCGCCACGGGTAGGATATGACACAAGGTCGCAACTAGGAGGTATCCAGCGGGAACTGAACTCGCTATTCATTACTAATAAATCTGCTAAACTACGTTGTTAACCATTACACTACACCCATCTTATATACCCAACCCGTTCGCCACGGTAGGATATGACACAAGGTCGCAAGTATGGCATATCAACCCTTGTGGGTTATTTAATGCCGAATCATCTTTTCTCTATATATGACTTTTTAAAGAAATAACTTTCATTAACTTCAGTGATAAACTGATAACGTCATGTGTATTAATAAATACTGGTGGTTGAACCTCAGCTACCTCCTACTCGCACCTGTATGAGAGAAAGTGGTACATTTTTGCCATGAGCGTAATTTGTACAATAGGGCTTCAACAAGAGGGTAGGTCGATGTTCAACTTTTTTGAATATCAAAATTTTTAATATATTTTATTCCATCTATCTTATTATAATGGAGATTGTGTGTTTTTCTGTCTGTAACCGAAACTATATTACTACTCAAATCACAATTCCCTTAATTATTTACGTCAAATTCTCCATGATTTCATTCTTTCAAACCTTCAGTTATTAATAAAAATTGTTTTACATTATTAATACTGTTGACCATATCTACGTACTAATAACATGCAATTGTATTTATATATACAACAAAATAGCGGTTTACAGTTTGAACGAGAAGGCTAATTTGCATATTGATATTTAAAATTTTATTTTAATAAATATGTGCTTGGTATTATTGATTTCTAATTGGTTGGTTTTATCTTAAGAAATATAAACAAAAATCTCGTGGATAAATCTTAAAATAAATTTATTTACAAGAAGAAATAACTGTAATATTATCCTTTACTTCCTATTTTAACTAAATAGTTAAATTAGGAAAATTTACCAATGAAAGAGGGGAGTAATGGAAAATGATGGAATAGTTAGTTTCAAAGTTGTTCTATTTTTCGATTATACCCCCTCTGTTGCTGATCTTTTTATCTGCATTCTTAGTCAGTTTCATTAGCCTTTCTAATTTAATATGACTAGCAAATATATGCACCCTCCGGGTGCAAGTATTTAAATTTTAATATAATAAAATATCATATTAAATTAGAAAGGCTAATGAAACTGACTAAGAATGCAGATAAAAAGATCTGCAACAGAGGGGGTATAATCGAAAAATAGAACAACTTTGAAACTAACTATTCCATCATTTTCCATTACTCCCCTGTTTCATTGGTAAATTTTCCTAATTTAACTATTTAGTTAAAATAGGAAGTAAAGGATAATATTACAGTTATTTCTTCTTGTAAATAAATTTTTTTAAGATTTATCTACGAGATTTTTGTTTATATTTCTTAAGATAAAACCAAACAATTAGAAATCAATAATACCAAGCACATATTTATTAAAATAAAATTTTAAATATCAATATGCAAATTAGCCTTCTCGTTCAAACTGTAAATCGCTATTTTGTTGTATATATAAATACAATTGCATGTTATTAGTACGTAGATATGATCAACAGTATTAATAATGTAAAACAATTTTTATTATTAACTGAAGGTTTAAAAGAATGAAATCATGGAGAATTTGACGTAAATAATTAAAGAAATTGTGACTTGAGTAGTAATATAGTTTCGGCTTCAGACAAAAATGCAGTCTATCTCCATTATATATAGATATTATATTATATCAAAACTTAAATACTTGCACCCTACGGAGGGTGCATATATTTGCTAGTTTGAATAAAATAAATTGACCAACTTTTCTAGATAAAATGATAAGATTTTTAAGCAATTTCATATGTAAATGGTATCAAAGACAAGGTTTTTGGAGGACTTCATATTAGACGATTTTTAAAACGAAATGCTCAAAAATTAGTGCAAGCTAGAAACCTACTTTTTGGTATCAGTACTTATCATACCAATACCCAACTTTTACTGGTTGTCATTTTGATATCTAATATTTTTCTTATTTTTAAGTTGTACTGAAAATGGCAACCTTCTGATTGTCAGTCTTCTATAATAACGGGTACCAGAGGGGGATTTTTTGTACTTGAATTGTCGGAAAGTTGGTATGATTGAAACTGTTAAAATTAATGACCGTTTTGAATGTTTTTATTTGTTTTCAATGTCAAGATTCAAGTTGAAAATAGACACATTTTTCTTTTTGCACAAATAGACCAGCATTTACATAAATAAGACTTCGTTGACGTTTTAAGTTAAAATTTAACTTTTTAAAAGTTTACTAAGCAATTTTAATTCAGATATATTTATTTAATTTGTTTATTTTCTACAGAAGGGATAACTGGAAATTAAAAAAAAAAGTGTTATTTGCAGTATTAAAAGTTTTTTTTTTGTTTTTGAATTTGGCGCTCAACGTAATGACGACTCCTCCCACACGCACACACATACACACGCACATACACTTTAATTCATAAATCTGTCGATCAAGTCATTTCTTTTACGTTTATTGCAATTTTTATGCCTTCTAAAACAAGGCTGGGAAAATGAAACGTTAATTTTCATTTACATGAAACTTCTATAGAATATCTAATGAAAATCGATTAACCCTATTGAACAATCATTTAGGGAATTAGTTTTATAAATATTTGTCCGTCGTTAGTATTTAGGATGGTTGGTTTGTTTTACGGCATGCTTCTTGCCTGACGTCCTAGCTGGTACTGGTTACTAATTCAAAATCACGTGACGTGCAGGACTTCCGGTGTTCACTTGTAATGTTCCATGGAAAGGGCCGCCCGTGATATGAAAATTGACCCCCCCCTGCTGAAATACAGGGGGTTGCCAATAATCTATGCCACCTCATAAATTATGCAACATCTTATTATAATGGAGATTGTGGGTTTGTCTATCTGTAACCGAAACTACACAAGTCACAATTCCCTTTGTTATTTACACACATTCTCCATGATTTTATTTTTTTATTTAAACCTCAATTATTAGTAAAATTGTTTTACATCATTAAGACTGTTAACAATATCTACACACTAATAACATGCAATTATATTTATATATTCAACAAAATAGCGGTTGACAGTGTGAATGGGAAGGCTAATTTGCATATTGATCTTTAAAAATTTGATTTTAATAAATATATGCTTAGTATTATTGATTTCTAATTGTTTGGTTTTATCTTAATAAATATGAGCAAAAATCTCGGGGATAAATCTTAACAGAAATCTATTAACATAAAGAAATAACTGTAATTTTATTCTTTTCTTCCTATTTTAACTAAATAGTTAAATTAGGGAAAATTACCACTGAAAGACAGGAGTAAGGGAAAATGGTGGAACAGTTAGTTTCAAAGTTGTTCTATTTTCCGATTATACCCCCTTTGTTCCAAATATTTTTATCTGAATTCTTATTCAGTTTCATTAGCCTTTCTAATTTAACATGATATTTTATTATATTAAAACTTAAATACTTGCACCCGGAGGGTACATATATTTGCTAGTATCAACAAATATCTCTTGCGTTATCCACCACCTGACCCTAATTGATCCCATTCCCATATTACACAGGATAGGTTGCAAGGTAGGAGTTAAACGACTTTAGTTATTTCCCAAGATCATAAATAAAAACCCTACAATTTATTAAGAAACTTTAGTTGGGACCCATCAAATTTTCCAAGGACTCATTCAAAACAAATATGTGCATCCCAGGATGCACTAATTCAAAAAGCTATCAGTATTACTGTAGAGTAACAAAAACTAGTGGGAATGGTGGATATATACCATGATATGATAATTTTTCTATTATAACATTTGATATGTTTACTTAAGAGCTATTACCAAATAGTTCAATATGCAAAAAGTATAATAATCTCAGGTGAGATCCTTTCTTTCTTTTTCTCTTTTCTTTTCTTTTTCACTTATTTTTTCTTTCTTTTCTTTTCTGCTTTTTTTCTATTTCATTGAAACAGACAATAAGTGCTATCGCTTCCCATCTCTCACCTTTCTTTCTTTCTTGTGTAATTGATCCATATTTTTACTACAAGAGAAATTAATTTCAATATTTTTACTACAAGAGAAATTAATTTCAATATCAATTTCAATTCAGCCGGTTTAATGCTTAATTAGGTGACCACTTAAGCAACAGCTGGTACTGTAAGAAACCCGAGTTCTTTGTTGATTAGGCATTAAATGACCCGAAAATAGAGGAATGGATTAATTAGGGTCAGGTAGAGGTTGGAACGTTAGAATGCACCGACTGCACCTCTGCAGAGGGGTAAGACTCCTCAATGAGGCCATCTGCGGCGACCCATGATGCTTAAGGAGAAAACCCAGGTGGTTGAGCAGTCCATGACTTGCAATACTCCACTTTATCCCTTTCTTGGGCTAGACGGATGGTCGAGGAGGCCCTCCGATCAATCGGCTGGTCCTCAAGTCCTAGCATTATATGATTTCCCCAACCCTATTGCCCCAATGGCAAGTCCCAACCCTTTTTATCATATGGGTGCGAGAAGGTGGTTACTGAGGGTCTACATGTCCTGAGAATGGCGTTAAACTCTATCTGGTGGTGAGGTTCGAGTTTTGGAGGTTTGGGGAATGTGGAGCACCCCTTCATCACCATTGCTTTCTGGTCCACCCTGACCCGGGTGGTAGTACCTGTTAGGGTCCCATCTATGGTTAAATAGAAAAATGTATTTATATTAAGATAATTAAGTATCCATTAAGAATGAATTTATTTCAAAACATTATCGGCATTAAATGACCCACTGAGGTTGATATGCCGTAAAACAAACCAAACCGAAACATGCCCTTTCCATTCTCTCTCTCTCTCTCTCTCTCTCTCTCTCTCTCTCTCTCTCTCTCTCTCTCTCTCTCTCGCTCTGTGTGTGTGTGTGTGTCTATTGTGTTACAGTTAGAGTGGGAAGCCTCTTCTTTGTTGCCTGTACTCGCAGGTTGAATCTCTGATGATTTTCAAGAGTTAGGAGTTGATTCAGACGCACTAACACAAAAGCTGAAATGAGAGTGTGTAGGCGGAAGACACGGTTTTAGTTTCCGATGTTCGGTCTGCGTGACTTTGCCCCCGCACAATTCACTCAGTTACCTGAACAGATCAAAGACGAACTGGGCAACGACCACCGCTGTTTTGATGCTGGCAAAACCATTTACCTTAAAAAAGAAAAGAAAACGACGACAAAGTCTATCTGGCGTGATTTATTTATTCATCTATTTTCTCATTTGTATATATTTATTTATTTTTGCATTATAAAAATACTCTCTCGGTTTTATTATTATTATTATTATTATTATTATTATTATTATTATTAGCTGTAGCACCCGGTAATACCCAGGAAAGCTAGGGTTTATTATTACTACTAAGCTGTAAGTAAGTAAAAGTAAAGTCGTCGGTGTGGCCCAAAGTCGGTGTCAGCCAATCAGGGAAGGAGTCTATCTCACTAGCGCTAGACTGAGGAGATTGTTTTTGCGTCCGAGGTAGAGTGCCACACCCATCATCAGCTCCTTACGTTACCACACAGAACTAGGAACCTTGTGGTTTCTAGCCGAACGCTCTGCCGACGGAGCTAACCCGGCCCTATACTATTAGCTGTAGCATCCGTTAATACCCGGGAACGGTAGTGCTTATTATTACTACTAGCTGTAGCACCCGGTAATACCCGTGAAATATAAGGTTTTTTATTACTAAAAATAGCTATAGCACTCGGTAATACCCGGGAAGTGTAGGGTTTAGAATTACTACAATAGCTGTAGTACTCGGTAATACCCGGGAAATGTAGGGTTTATTATTACTACTAGTAGCTGTAGCACTCGGTAATACCCGGGAAATGAAGGGTTTATTATTACTACTATTAGCTGTAACACCCGGTAATACACAGGAAATGTAGGGTTTATTATTACTACTAGTACCCGTAGCATTCGGTAATACCCGGGAAATGTAGGGTTTATTATTACTACTATTACCTGTCAGTAATACCCGGTTTATTATTACTACTAGTAGCTGTAGCACTCGGTAATACCTAGGAAATGAAGGGTTTATTATTACTACTAGTACCCGTAGCACTCGGTAATACCCGGGAAATGTAGGGTTTATTATTACTACTACCTCTACCACTCAGTAATACCCTGGAAATGTTGGGTTTATTATTACTGCTAGCTGTACCACCTGGTAATACCCGGGAACGATAGGGTTTATTATTACTACTAGCTGTAGCACCCGGTAATGTTTTATTGAAATCCACTTAGCCCAACTTTTTCCGAAAAATTTGCTTAACATCTGTGTAGTTTTATCATGATCGGATTACTGGTGTAGGCGCCAATTTGTTATAGGTAGACAGAAATTTATGTTAGTAAAAGTTGATGGAGTGCCCTATTGTGGGTATCAACCGGACAGCGGGGAGTCTATCCCCTTTTCATTAGAGCGAGTCAAGGAAGATTCTTTTTTTCGTCTGAAGTGGGGCTCCACACCCACCATCAACTCCCCAATTTACCGCACAGATCCAAGGTGTGCTATTAATATACCGATTTGTTGAGATGCCGGTATCGAATCCGGAATTCTATGGTTCCTAAACGGATGGTCTACCTAATGAGCTAAATAAACCCCGTTTGTGTTAGCTGATGGTCTTTCACTGGAGTCTGAGTGACAGCATGTCTCCTCGGGTCTCCAGGACTCTTCTGAGTATTCTGGTAGATTCCAGCAGTGCAGTGTTCTGAATAGTATCAATCCTTCCTCTGATTTCCAGACTTTACAAACCCCGTTCCAATCCTTTTGGGACCGTTCCAAGTGCACCAACTACAATTGGTATCACTTTGACTTTCATTTTCCATAATTTTTTCAGTTCTCTGACAAGGTCCAGATATTTGTCCATTTTTTCATTTTCCTTTGGCTTCACCCTGTGATCTGCTGGAACTGCAAAATCCACCAGTTGACAAGTTCTTTCGTTTTTGTTAATCAACACTAGTCTGGTCTTCTTGCTGGGATAAGGTGATCCGTTTTTATCTCAAAGTCCCAGAGAATTTTATGGGTTTCGTTCTCAAGAACATATTCTGGTTTATGCATATACCATTTTGTTGTATGGTCAAAATTTATTTTTTGGCATAATTCCCAGTGGATCACTTTCCCAACCCAGTCGTGTCTAGTTTTGTATTCCCGTTGTGCTAGTTTGCTACATTCGCAGAGTATATGGTTAACAGTCTCATCTCTATTACCGCAAAGTCTACATTTACTATTTTGTTGGGTCTTATCAATTTTCGCTTTGATGTAGTTTGTCCTTATGGCATTATTTTGTGCAGCAATTATTAGTGATTCCGTTTCTCTTTTGAGGTTTCCCTTTCTTAACCATGTCCAAGTCTTTTCATGTGCAACCTCCTCCTCCTTATCATTATCATTATCATTATTTTCTCTTTTTGAGTTTTCACATCAGCATTAGCTGATGGTCTTTCACTGGAGTCTGAGTGACAGCAAATTTCTTCATGTCTCCAGGACTCTTCTGAGTATTCTGGCAGATTGCAGCAGTGCAGTGTTCTGAATGGTTTCAATCCTTACTCTGATTTCCAAAAATTCCAAACCCTTTTCCAATCCTTTTGGGACTGTTCCAAGTGCACCAACTACAATTGGTATCACTTTTACTTTCATATTCCATATTATTATTATTATTATTATTATTATTATTATTATTATTATTTTAACTCCTTTGAGTTTTTCACATCAGCGTTAACTGATGGTATTTCACTGGAGGCTGAGTCCAACAAGTCCCCTCAGGTCTCCAGGACTCTTCTGAGTATTCTAGCCGATTGCAGCAGTGCAGTATTCTGGATGGTCTCAATTCTTCCTTATTATTATTATTATTATTATTTTTATTATTATTATTATTATTATTTTATTTCCCCGACCTGTTTTTTTCCAGTTTTCTTTGCTATTCCATTTTGTTTATTGCTACCTCCCCCGCTTAATCGGTATTTTTCTCCTCCTCTTCACTCAATATCTTTTATAATTCTACTAACTATTCATTCCTTCCCCACCCCCTGACTCTCCTCTCTCTCTCTCTCTCTCTCTGTCTGTCTCTGTCTGTCTGTCTCTCTCTCTCTCTCTCTCTCTTCACTTTATTTGTTCTTGATCTCTTCTCATATTTTGGCTACATTTCATCATTTTTTTTAATCGCGCGCCATCATTCGCCCAGGCAGATTTGTCATTTACAATATTCTTCAATCCTTCTAAAAAAAAAAAAAAAAAAGTATTTCTTGTCTGTTCTTCATTTATATTCTACATCATCATCATCATCATCATGTCTTGCTGGCAGCACAGATATCAATGACCCCCTCTCTCTCTCTATATATATATATATATATATATATATATATATATATATATTTGTGAATAAAAGCCTTAAATTCCAGGGGTATCGTGATTATGGACTATTCCCACTCGTGGTATCTAAGACCCACCGAGCTTCGTCAGACCACGTTTTTATTATTATATATATATATATATATATATATATATATATATATATATATATATCTTATTATAATGGAGATTGTGTGTTTTTCTGTCTGTAACCGAAACTATATTACTAATCGAGTCACAATTCACATAGTTATTTACATCACATTCTCCATGATGTTATTTATATTTAAACCTCAATTATTAATAAAATAGTTTTACATTATTAAGACTGTTCACCATATCTACATACTAATAACATGCAATTGTATTTATATATACAACAAAATAGTGGTTTACAGTGTGAATTGGAAGGCTAATTTGCATATTGATATTAAAAAATTGATTTTAATAAATATGTGCTTAGTATTATTGATTTCTAATTGTTTGGTTTTATCTTAATGAATATGAGCAAAAATTTCTCCAATAAATCTTAAAAGAAATCCATTAACAATATTAACAGTAATTCTATCCTTTACTTCCTAATTTAACTAAATAGTTAAATTATGAAAATTTAGCAATGAAAGACGGGCGTGAAGTAAAAGCAAGTTTTAGTTGTTCTCCTTCTGTTTCAAGTCTTTTTATCGGCATCTTATTTAGTTTCATTAGCCTTTCTAAGTTAACATAATATTTTATTACATTAAAACTTAAATACCTGCACCCGGAGGGTGTATATATTTGCTAGTATATATAATAAATGGGGTTGAGCATTTTAGAGGGGATTTCGATGACGACCGCCAAGTAAAGCGTAAACCCAACGCTCTCCGATAAAAGGGATCGAGCATTCTATGGCGCCCTTTGCATACATACAGACGTGTGCATTAAACAAGTTAAAATCCCCTTCGCATTTTGTGGGTGATGATAGCCGAGCGGTTAAGCTGTCCAACTGCTGCTGAATCGATCTGGTTTCTATCTCGACTGAAAAATGTCTAGCCACATTGAATAGACTTGATAAGTCGAAATACGAGTCTATGGATGACTATATATATATATATATATATATATATATATATATATATATATATATATATATATACTCAATGGAGGATGAATGTGAAAAGTAGTAGCATCTAAGGTGCTCAATGCTATAATAGCAGAGCAGATTTAAAATGCAGTTACGGAATATTAACTCCATAATATTTAATCTCTGATGTATATATATAGCGGCCGATAGCTGAGAGGAGCAGACGTTAGGATCGTCGCTCCCAGGATGCCAGCTTCTCACCGCTGTAGAAAACCCTTTTGTGCTTGTTTTTTGTGACAAAGAATATACGTCTAAAAACAACAAATTCTTGCTTATTTATTACAAACAAAAAGTGAGCACAGACGACCCAGCCCAGAAGACGAGTAACAAGCAGAAAAGTAAGAGCCCATCACCTCCCTCATCTCTCTACTCTATCCAATTATATACCTGATATGCAAAGGGAATATAACATTAGTATTAGATAGGAACACTTGAAAGGGATCTCTTCTCGTTAGTTAAACTACTTAGAGAGCTCCGCCTCATACTAATTTTCGCGAATATAATATATATTAATTTTCATGAATGTAATTACACTACTTTTTCGTGAAAGAAATATACTAATTTTCCATGAATTTCGTTGTAATCCTGTCTCTCTGTATTAATATGTTAGTGAAATAAATAAATAAATATATATATATGTATAAAAGGGGAAAGAAAAGAAACAACAACAAAATTAATAAAGGAACTCATCATTTAGAACTATAGAAGTCAAAACTGTCGTGACAATGGAAATACTTGCTTAAGGAAGACGACATGTGATTGCAAGTGGGAAACTGGTCACAGCACTGTGATAGCAAATTCTTCCCGTCCAGAAGACATGACTATTATTTATACCATTTTCAAATTGTAATTAGGGAACTAGATCAGAGGTTCCCAACCCTTTTTCAACTCATTGCCCACTTTGAAACCAGATCTTTTTGTGGCCCATGAAATTATTATAATAGAAAAACTATTTCAACTTTACATAAGATATTTATTCAATCAAGATACAACCATATTGACGCACACACTTCATCTCAAGTATCTAAACTACATGTACTTTTCAGTTCCAATTTAACGACTATTTATTATCAATATGTAATTTTGCAATTTTCTTATATATATATATGTGCAAAAAACAACGAAGCTAAATATATATAAAACATAATATAGGGATGTATCAGGGGCATAAATCTCTCCCCAATCTCCCCCTAGCGTGAATTAGTTGACATGTTATTTTCTAGAAAATGTAAATTTTCCACGTTATATGATTGGATTTTGTATATAAAAAGTATGCTCTGAAATCATATAGAATTACAATATTTTCTTAGCCCACCTGAAATTTGCTGTGGCCCATTTTGGCCATGTGGCCATAGGTTGGGAACCACGGAACTAGATCACTAATTAGGACTGAGCCTGTTCTAGTAGTGCCCACCCCAAGCGGAGTTTAACAGGTTTAAGTTCAGAGTTTTCATTCTCCTATACTGTTTGCCTAACCAACGTTAAAGAGCCTATTCTACCCTACTATTTAACCGTAGCTGGCGGGGGAGTAGTTAGAATCATACCTTTCCCAAATGGATTAGCGATACTAGCAACAGAAAACACCCTCCGGGCGTCGTAAAAATTAATTTTTGAAAGACATTGCCTGAGAGGGTGGGAGTTAAAAATTCAATGTCAGACGGTTTGTATCATAAGTAAGACAAATCCTCATATTTATTAAAGGAGTAAAAAAAATAAAACAATTTGAAATGAAAACTGAGCCCCGTCCCTCTCAAATAAAATGTTGCGTGCAAGTAATAATCAAACAATTAGTTTGAATATTTTCCACATCAATTTTCCACAAAATCGTAGGTATTTATTTATTTGTAAACTTTTTAGTTAACTTCTTGTTACTGTAAAAAAAGAAAAAAGGGATGAGAGTAAAAAACAATTTTTTAAATTGCTTACTCAAATTTTGGGTGTATATAGCATAAGAATATTATGACGTAATCTGTGACGGAATCTGCGATGTAGAGCTAAGACGTAGTTTTTGTTACTGACAATCTCCATTAATAATACTAGTACAAAATTCAAAAACCGCACACCGGGTGATGTAAAAGTAGATTTTTGAAACATATTGCCTGAGGAGTGGGAGTAAAAAATTCAATGTCAGCGAGTTTGTACCCTAAGTAAGTAAAATCATCAAATTCATTAAAGGATTAAAAAATAAAGCAATTTCAAATGTAAACTTCAAATATGTATTAAAATAAAACAAACTATATATAAATATATAATATCAGTCATGTATTTATTAAAACTTGTTTTAAAAAAACAATGAGGACTGTCTAATGTTGCATGTTCAAATTTTGAGTGTATTTATTCTATGGTATGACGATTTCGGGTATAGTGACGTAAGCAGTGACGCAATTTTTGTTACAGACAAAAACCGGAAGCAAATCTCCATTATTAATAGATTATTATTATTATTATTATTATTATTATTATTATTATTATCACAAAGTTTGATATGTTTACTTAAGAGCTATTGAATATTTCAATATGTAAAAAGGATAATAATATTGATTTAACTCTCTCTAACTTTTTTCTTTCTTTCCTTCTTTATATATATATATATTCATATATATATATATATATATATATATATATATATATGAATGTTGCATGCTCAAATTTTGAGTGTATTTATTCTATGTTATGACGATTTCGGGTAATGTGACGTAAACAGTGACGTAGTTTTTGTTACAGACAAAAACAGGAAACGAATCTCCATTCTTAATAGATATGTGAAGTCTAGCCTCGTTCAGAATTTGAACTCGAGTCGACGAGTCCATTTTCTACGACTCTAACCATTAGACGACGCACCTCCAACTCATTCGGTCTATTTTCCAGACGCTTTATCTTCGAACTATCATTCGTTCCGATCTGTGCGGCGTTCCTTATCTGGTCGACACTCACTGCAATTTTGAAGATTTTGAAAAGTGTCTTTCTCCTACACATTTCGAGACCCACGAATTCTCGCCTCTTCACGTTTGTCTGCGAGATTCACGCTCCTCTGGAGACAACGCAAACATACCCCCGCGTTTATCTGATTACATAAACGTCTCTTCGCTTTCGCGGAGAAGTTGTCAGTTTGTATTACGTCACACGTCAATTCCCGCGCTTTCGCTAAAAGAAATGAAAGACAGAAACAAAAAAATAAATAAATAAATAAAAATAAAAATAAAAAAGATTTAAAAAAAAAAAAGAAGCAAAGACACACGCGAGTCAAGAAACGCATTTGTTTCAAATTGAAAATGCTATGTCGTTCCGGAGCGGCTTCAAGTGAGCGTTATCTTCGACACCGTAAGACACAGCTTCCTTTATAGATGCACAACGGAATGCGCTTTTTAAGAAGATTAAGCACTCCTGAACAAAGGCTATATTTACTTACTTACCTCCCCCTCCCCATAGCCCCACGGAAGCCGGGAGGGTCATAAGGTCGGATTAACGCGGTGACCTCACAGGAGGCTTCCCGGGCGGACAGTCGCAAACATTGTCCAAGTCCCGTCGGTATTTTGTTCTTATGAGGACGCCCTGGGCGTCAAGCAATAGGCCTAACTCTTACCCCCGCGTCCCTTTAGATAATGCGGGTGCGTACTATAGGAAGGGACGAACCCCGAGTGTACGAGCTCAGATTGGTTTATTATTAGGTTTAAGAAATCGTGTACCTTGCACAGGCGTTAATCTATGTTGACTTAAATCTAAACACGGCCCTGTATCCCCAGCAGAGGGGAAAAACGACACCCTCCACCCAAAAAAGTCAGTGGGAACATATGACCTTTAGGCACCCCTTTTGCGATCTCGATTCATAAGGACATTTTTTCCATTTACACCGTCAAAATCCGGTTGTTTGTTAAGAGACGCTTTTTAGAGTTTATTTGTTAATTATAAAACTTACCCCTAACCCTAACCCCTAACCCCTAACCCTAACCCCTAACAAACAACCGGATTTTGACGGTGTAAATGAAAAAATGTCCTTATGAAACGAGATAGCAAAAGGGGTGCCTAAAGGTCAAATGATCCATAGTATCAAAGATCGTCTACTAAAATTATGAAGAAGTCGTAGGCAAAGGAAAAGTGGACAAATATTTCGGACCATATGACCTTTAGGCACTCCTTTTGCGATCTTGATTCATAAGGACATTTTTTTCATTTACACCGTCAAAATTCGGTTGTTTGTTAGAGGTTAGGGTTAGGGGTTAGGGTTAGGGTTAGGGCTAGTTTTATAATCTAAAAAAACTCTAAAAATCGTCTGTTAACAAACAACCGGATTTTGA
>CM042167.1:288471-310971 GCA_023376005.1 Doryteuthis pealeii
AGGGTTGTGAAATATTTGCATTGATTTGCCGATTAAAATAAGGGGGCGTTTAATATATCTACATTAATTTGCCGACAAAAATGACAAAAACACGACTTAGAAAGTATCTCATGCATATATATATATATATATATATATATATATATATATATTGCTTATAGCACTAGCTTCGAAAATATGTCTAAGTCTTTTGTTATGGATATAAGCGAACATATAGGTATCGAAATCGAAATTATGTTTATCAAATTATGTTGGAAGAGACTATTATTAAGGTCGCCTATTCTAATGCTGCGTTTATATATATATATATATGACTTGCCGCATGTGCTGTGCAACGCCCACTGCCGATCCGAATTTGTGGTCGCATTCGGTACACCCGTACACACTACAGGTATTCTCGCTCCGGAGATTAGCGTCGGTCCCTGTCGAGGAGGCAGAGTCATTCGTCGTTGTCGTTGGGCATATTGCATACCTTGTTTGCGCAGACCGACTCACTTTTTTTTCTTTCATATTTATTGATTCATAAAGTTAAAGCAAACCACACAATGTGGCAGTGTAAAATTTATGACCATTCACTATATTAGTTTATTTTATTTTTTTTAGGTCGTTCCAACGAAATCCACATTTTGTAGTTTTATGATGTAAAAATCAAAAAAAGAGGTACCCGAGAAAAGAATTTAAAAAATGCAGTGAAATCTTTTTTGGGAATTTAAAAAAAAATTACAATCGCTTTTATACTTCTATATTTAAGCAAAGAATAATTCTTAAATTGAAAATGTTCAAGTATTTAGTTTAAACATAACAATAAAAAAAATAAAATAAAGCTGTTTCACTTGATCAAGCAATTTTTAAATTTGTTTAATGTTTAAAGAAATTAAAAGTGCTTTTATATTCAAAATGATTGACCGGCTATAAAAAATATGTTGTTGTAGTAGTAGTAGTTTTAATATATATGAAGAAAGAAAGAAATCCGATGATGTAAATGTGTTTAAAGTTTGTGAAAAAACAAGAATATGTTGAAAACTAACATTTCAAAAACTAACCTCAATAAAATCCTACTAGGTTAAAAAAACAAAAGTTCTTAAATTTTGTAACAAATTTTAGCAATGACCAAAAATTGGTTTGTCCGTTTTTACAAAAATGAAATAACCCTCTTTGGCTGTGAAGTAACTCATAATTGAAAAAAAAAAAAAAAATTAGTCAATAAAAAAAATACAAATTACAAATACATCATCTTATATCACCTAAAACCTGGTCATGCCACCACTAAAAAATTAATATCTATTTGTAGGAAACTCTTCCACACTTATGGTACTCCTGAAGAGCTGAGTAGTGATGGTGGCCCACCTTTCAATTATGAGCAATTTCAGCAGTTTCTCAAGTCATGGTGTGTAAAATATAGAAAATCATCAGTAGCCATCCAAAACCCATCAAACCGCCGGTGGACCACTACAGGCACCGTCATTGAAGTTCTCCCACATCGGCAATACCGGCTCCGAGTGGATGGATCAGGTAGGATCACACTCAGAAACCGACGCTTCCTGAAAAAGCTGACCACAAAACCCAAACCCACACCATTGCCTAGTGCTATGCTTGATCCCATTAGCTCCAACTCTAACACCCCACACCTCAACACTAGGGACCTGGCCTCACCCAATGTCACTCCGCCCCCAAAACCAAGGCCGACGAAAATACCCCGGGCATTGTCAAGATTGCTCCCCTGGCCGAAAGGAACTAATTTCTCCTCAAAGGCTGATACGCTTGCGCAATGGGAGAGGGGGGGAGGAAGGGGCGATGTAGAATACTGTTAATTGTTATTCTGTGTTACTTTCACCCTTAGCCAGGATTGAACCTGCAGTCTGGAAATGACTGTTACAGATTGTTAACTATTGGACAGTGGAACAGTCAAACACCTCCTCAGCTTAATGGACTCTTCCTGGCAGTAGTGGCAGTACTTATTTAAGCTGTTATAGTGGGTTCATTGGGAAACTAGTAACTGCATGGTTAGGCTTGGCCAGTCACATTGCTAAAACCAATTGTTGACTGTCTAACTGACTTACTTCAATAGTCGTATCGATCGTGCTCATAACCGCTTAAAAGGTACGATCGGGCGGAACTAGTGTCAGACCCCGAAAGGCGACACTGAGGGTGCCGCTTCCTTGCCAACAGCGTTTGGCTGGGCGACCAGGGAGGGCCTTAAGAGTACTAATAGGGCCACCCACCCGGCGGGAACCACGTGGAGGTAGCTGCTCAGACGCACTACTCATCCCACTTAAGAGAGTCATAATTACTCCCACATAATAATTAGTGGTAGGAAAAGCACCTCTAAATCAAAACTAAAGGCAACCAGCCAAAAAGATAGACTTCAAAAATGGAAAGACCACTTCCAGAAACTGCTGGGAAACGCCCCCAAAATCATAGAAAATAATATCCAAAAGATTGTAGATAAACAACTAGATATCAAGCTGGGGGATTTCACAACAGATGAAATCAACCTAGCTTTAAAAAAGCTAAAAGGTAGAAAAGCAGCAGGACTTGACGAAATACCACCGGAGGTGTGGAAGATAGGAAAGTTCAATGACATACTGCTTAGGCTATGCAATGCAGTATATAGACAAAATAGAATAGATAAATGGACGAAAGGCTGCATCATCCCATTCCCAAAAAGGGAAATCTCGGAATCGCTAAAAATTACAGAGGCATAACTCTCACTGCTATTGCAGCCAAGATATATAATGCCCTTCTACTTAATCGCATCCGGCTCGAAATAGGGAAAATCCTTAGGAAAAAGCAAAATGGATTCCGCAGAAATCGATCCACAACCTCTCAGATCCTGACTATTCGACGGATCATTGAAGGGGTACGAGCAAAGAATCTAGAGGCAACGCTATTATTCGTAGATTTCTCCAAGGCATTTGATTCCATACATAGAGGAAAAAATGGAACAAATACTATTAGCATACGGTCTCCCCAATGAAACGGTTTCAGCTATAATGATGCTATACAAAGACACAAAAGCGATGGCACGCTCACCTGATGGCGACACAGATTTCTTTGACATCACCGCTGGAGTCCTTCATGAAGACACATTGGCACCATATATATTTATAATATGCCTAGACTACGTACTCCGAACATCATTAGATACCATAAAAGAAAAAGGTTTCACACTAAAAAGGGCAAGAAGCAGGCGATATCCCGCACAAACAATCACAGATGCGGAATATGCTGATGACCTTGCACTTCTTGCAGATACACCGGCACAGGCTGAATCACTGCTACATAACTTAGGGGAGGCAGCAATATACCGTTTAACAGCGAGACTGGAATGAACTTTCGTTCGCCAATCCTCTTACCCGGAAGCTGTCAAATATTGGAGACTATTTAGTCGCTACATTTCTAAGCGGAAATGAAATTCACTAGAGGCCTCAAATTTTATGTAAACAAAGCGAGGCTTAGCTGTACGCCGAATACGGTGAATCTTGCAATTAAATCCCTTCTAATTAAAGTGCTCAACCAAATTTGGGAGCATACAATAAAGTAATCCACAGACATGTGTTTCGAGGTATCACCTCTCATCAATGCGGTTATATATATATATATATATATATATATATGTGTGTGTGTGTGTGTGTGTGTGTGTGTGTGTGTGTAAGTGTGCGTGCGTGTGTGTGTGTACGTGTGTGTGTATGTGTGCGTGTGGCACTCCATCTCCGACGCAAAGTTGGGTGTACTTTTTTTAAATTGTATTTTTCTTCTGTAAACCGACTATACATATCGCAGAGAAGTATATTCCATTTGTTCACAGCGCGAAATCGATTGCAGCATTTTAGGAAGATATTTTGCATCAGACGATAATGATTGGCCGAGCCAATGAAGAGGCAGAATGTCTCTCCCACTTGGGTAAATGGTAACATTATAAATGCCTCGCGCCGATTCACTCGCAATAAATAATAATTGTAATAGAAAATGTAGAAATTTGGAAGGTGTCAGGCTGAACTATTGATAACGGTTTCTGGGAGAAATGCCATAATTCTTGGAAAATGGGTCTGCGACTTTAAGACTTAAACTAAATCTACTCCAAGAAACGGATACCAATAGCTCAGAAATTCGAGATTACGTCAGAGAAACAACACGAAATGAAATCAACCAAAACGTAGCTAATCGTTTGGTTAATAATGGAGATTGTCTGTCTTTCTGTCTGTAACAAAAACTACGTCACAGCTTACGTCATAATATTCTTAAGCTATGTACACCCAAAATTTGAGTAAGCAATTTTAAAAATTGTTTTTTACTCTCGTTCTTTTATTTATTTATTTTTTTGCAGTAACAAGAAGTTAACTAAAAAGTTTACAAATAAATAAATACCTACGATTTTGTGTAAAATTGATGTGGAAAATATTCAAAATAATTTTTTGATTATTACATGCATGCAACATTTTATTTAAGAGGGACGGGGCTCAATTTTCAGTTCAAATTGTTTTATTTTGTTTACTCCTTTAAGAAATATGAAGATTTGTCTTACTTATGATACAAACCCTCTGACATTGAATTTTTAACTCCCATCCTCTCAGGCAATGTCTTTCAAAAATTAATTTTTACGACGCCCGGAGGGTGTTTTCTGTTGCTAGTAATAATAATAATCATTGGTATTTCAGTCTCGGAAGAATATGATAAAGTTTTTTTATGTGCCCCTGAAGTTACAGCGCCTCCTGTGACTGTGAAGTCCGATGTTTGAAAAACATTTTCGACCACAGATTTTGCATATGAAGGCTGACCCTGAAGATGTTGATGTTTCGATGCTTTGTTGCCGCTGCTTTCTTCTGGACCTCTTACCTTCATGGTGTTGTGTCAGGGTAACTTCTGACATGAGCAGTCCTCTATGGAGATTCATCTGCCACCGAGGGTGGTCCTGAGCCAAATTTTCCCAGCTGGAAGGGACAATGCCAAAGCACCTGAGATAATAATAATAATAATAATAATAATAATAATAATAATAATAATAATAATTTGCGAACAATATCATGCAAGCAGAAATGAAAGGAAAAGTTAAAAATGAATATCTCAGGAGAAATAGAAAACTTCTGGAAATGAAACTTAACAGCAGAAATCTGATCAAAGGAATTAATACCTGGGCTGTCCCCATTATAAGATACTCAGAACCATTCTTAAAATGGACAAAAGAAGAACTCAGACAGATAGACCAAAGGACGAGAAAATTAATGACAATGCACAAGGCTCTCCACCCTAGAGATGATAGAGATAGATTGTATGTGTCAAGAAAGGAAGGGGGAAGAGGTCTTGCCAACATAGAGGAATGCGTAGAAACCACAATCCAACAACTTGAAGATTACACAAGGAAAAGCAAAGACAAACTACTTATGGCGGCCAACAATAGTAGAAACGGCAGATGGACAAACAGAAAAAACAACAAAAGACTAGAAAACAAAAATGGAAGAAAAACAATTATACGGACGCTTCAAACGACAAATAGATGAGGTTGCACATCAAAAGACTTGGACATGGTTAAGAAAGGGAAACCTCAAAAGAGAAACAGAATCACTTATAATTGCTGCACAAAATAATGCCATAAGGACAAACTACATCAAAGCGAAAATTGATAAGACCCAACAGAATAGTAAATGTAGACTTTGCGGTAATAGAGATGAGACTGTTAACCATATACTCTGCGAATGTAGCAAACTAGCACAACGAGAATACAAAGCTAGACACGACTGGGTTGGGAAGGTGATCTACTGGGAATTATGCAAAAAAATTAAATTTTGACCACACAACAAAATGGTATATGCATAAACCAGAATCTGTTCTTGAGAACAAAACGCACAAAATTCTCTGGGACTTTGAGATAAAAACGGATCACCTTATCCCAGCAAGAAGACCAGACCTAGTGTTGATAAACAAAAAAGAAAGAACTTGTCAACTGGTGGATTTTGCAGTGCCAGCAGATCACAGGGTGAAGTTAAAGGAAAATGAAAAAATAGACAAATATCTGGACCTTGCCAGAGAACTGAAAAAGTTATGGAATATGAAAGTGAAAGTGATACCAATTGTAGTTGGTGCACTTGGAACAGTCCCAAAAGGATTGGAAAAGAGTTTGGAAAGTTTGGAAATCAGAGGAAGGATTGAAACCATTCAGAACACTGCACTGCTGCAATCTGCCAGAATACTCAGAAGAGTCCTGGAGACCTGAGGAGACTTGCTGTCACTCAGACTCCAGTGAAAGACCATCAGCTAACACTGATGTGAAAACTCAAAAGGAGTAAAAAATAAAACTATATCAAAGCGAAAATTGATAAGACCCAACAAAATAGTAAATGTAGACTTTGCGGTAATAGAGATGAGACTGTAAAACAAGGAATTTGCGAATGTAGCAAACTAACACAACGGGAATACAAAACTAGACACGACTGGGATTCTCTGGGACTTTGAAATAAAAAGGATCACCTTATCCCAGCAAGAAAACCAGACCTAGTGTTGATAAACAAAAAAGAAAGAACTTGTCAACTGGTGGATTTTTCAGTTCCAGCAGATCACAGGATAAAGCTAAAGGAAAATGAAAAAATGGACAAATATCTGGACCTTGCCAGAGAACTGAAAAAGTTATGGAATATGAAAGTGAAAGTGATACCAATTGTAGTTGGTGCACTTGGAACGGTCCCAAGAGGATTGGAAAACGGTTTGGAAAGTTTGGAAATCAGAGGAAGGATTGAAACCATTCAGAAAACTGCACTGCTGCGATCTGCCAGAATACTCAGAAGAGTCCTGAAGACCTGAGGAGACTTGCTGTCACTCAGACTCCAGTGAAAGACCATCAGCTAACGCTGATGTGAAAACTCAAAAGGAGTAAGTAATAATAATAATAATAATAATAATAATAATAATAATAATACTTTGAAATCTTAGAAGCAGACAATATCAAATAAACTGAGATGAAATAAAAAGTTAAAAAAGAATACCCCAGAAGAACAAGAAAGCTCTTAGAAACCAAGCTCAACAGCAGAAATCCCATCAAAGAAATAAATACCTGGACCGTCCCCGTTATAAGATACTCTAGACCATTCTTAAAATGGATAAAAGAAGAACTCAGACAGATCGATCAAAGGACTAGGAAATTAATGACGATGCATAAGGCTCTCCACACTAGAGATGATAGAGATAGATTATATATTTCAATAAAAGAAGGTGGAAGAGGTCTTGCCAACATAGAGGACTGCGTAGAGGCCACAATCCAAGGACTCGGAGAATACACAAAAAAGAGCAAAGAAAGATTACTTATGGCAGCCAACAACAGCAGATCTAATATATGGACAAACACAAAAACAACGAAAACTAGAAAACAAAGATGGGGAGAAAAACAATTATATGGACACTTCAAACGACATATCGGAGAGGTTGCACATTGTTAAGAAGAGGAAACCTCAAGAGAGAAACTGAATCACTATTAACTGCAGCACAAAATAATGCCATAAGAACAAATTATATCAAAATAAAAATTGATAAGATACAACAAGACAGTGAATGTAGTCTTGTACGGTGACGGAGATGAGACCATGAATCCTATATTAAGTGAATGCAGTAAACTAGCACAATGAGAATACAAAGTTAGGTACGAATGGTTAGGAAAACTGTAATTACTTACAAAGGATTACTATTACTAGCAAGAATATCCGCTTTTAAATCTAACGTACCTTTATTCAAATTCTAGCTACAGTTACGTTCACAATTTATGACCGACCATAAATAGTAACAATCCTGACAGAGTGGACATGGGAGTAATGAAATTGAGGGGATGCTCCACACGTATTTACCAGGTTTATCATCATCATCATCATCATCATAATTATGTTGCGCAAGTAGCACGGATATCGATGACAATCTCTCATCAACCCTCCCTATCATTCATTGCCCCCGGGAGGTCTTCTGCGCAGCATCCAGCATCCTCGCATAGTTGGTCAATGTATGTCCTTGGTGGGCGGCCCACAATAGCATGCCCATGTGTTGGCTTCTACAGGAGAACGTGTAAAGTTTTTAAATACCATCCTTGGCCAGTTGAAAAGGGCTTAAAGAAAGTCCTGTGTTATGGAATCCTTTGGTAAGCGTATAAGTCCTATCCTGCGTATTGGTAAAGGTCCAGTGATTTAATCCTATGTCCGTCGTCCAAGAATGCCTGAGTAATTATGACCAGTAAGGTCGGTTTAAGTATTGTATCATCCTCAGAGTACTGCCAGTGATTGGTCAAGAGTTAGATCACATTTTTCTGGCCAAGTCCATAGATAGGAGCGGGCATTCATCACACACCTTATATACAGAATTTCTCAACAGAACGTCGCTTATGAGCTCGTTCTTGCTTCTCAGTCAGTGTCCTGCATGCCTAGTCCGTTTCATTCGGATGGTTTGTGAGATAGAGGACAGGTAGCCGTACAGCTGCTTCCTTTTGGGGTTCTGTTTCCACGACTTGTTCAAGACTGCACGCAGCATTCTTGTGCAGCTTCCATCTAGCTTATTCTCAGGGCGCTCCGTTATGATCCAAGTGGTGCAGCCATACAGCAGTACTGATATAACCACAGCCTGGAAGAATTGTCGCTTTAGCTTGTCAGCGAGATCGGATCTTCATCAGCCAAATCAATATCCGTTGTCACCAGCGCTAAATATCGATTCAGCTTATTATCTCGAAGAAATGTAAGTTCTTCGACTGGCCATATCCCGTCGCTTCTGTTCCAATTTGTAAGTCGATGTTTGCAAAGACAGTTTTATCCGGGATTGTAATAATGAAAAATGTCATAGTCTATTTGTTTACAATATGTTTCCCAGATTAGCAATTCAATGGTGTGGTTAAAAGGGACATTTATTCATTGGCACGGTAATAGAACCGGATGCTAACTGACACTTCCTTATAAGTATTTAACAGCAAGGCTTCTATGTAGGACAAGTGATTAATAACAATATAAAAAACTGTCACATCCATTGCCAACCTTGACAAGAAGAAGTCAGTATATATATATATATATATATATTATATATATATATATATATATATATATTACTGACTTCTTCTTGTCAAGGTTGGCAATGGATGTGTATATATATATCGAATCGACGAGTCCATTTTTACGACTCTAACCACTAGCCCACGCGCCTCTCTCTCTCTCTCACGCTCTCTGTCTCTCTGTCTCTGTCTCTCTCTCTCTCTCTCTATATATATATATATATATATATATATATATATATGGAGGCGCGTGGCTAGTGGTTAGAGTCGTGGAAAATGGACTCGTCGATTCGAGTTAAATTATTAGACAAAGCTATTGGTATTTCACATAGCGCTAATACACTTGGGAAAGGTATGAATCCATATATTCTCCCTACAGCTATGGGTTAAATTAGTAGGGCAGACTGGGCTCTTCAGCCTAGGGTAGATAACCAGTCTAGCAGAGGGATAACTCTGAATTCAAAATTCCTGAGGTCGGTCGTTGTTTGGGTTTGTGGCAACCCTTGATGCACCAATTCTTTCCTATCGACTGTGCCAAAAAGTGTGGATGGTCCAACACAAGTCTTCACCACTATAAACAAATCACTGTGTGGATGTTCATTGTGTGTATGAACCCTCATACGTCGAAAATCGACGGGAGAGTCCATCATATATGGTAAAGAATAGAGGGAAAGATGTGGACAAAGAATAACTAAAACAGGCAGATGTAGGAGATATATTTCGTTGTACATTGAGTGCGACTTCTTCAGTCTTTTATTTGAAACATTTGTGCATCATACATTTGTTTTAACTGTAGAGAAAGTGAACGGGTGAGGATGGGATTAGGTGATAAAGTCAGGAGACTGGGATAGAGTTTGTGAGGATTTGATTGGCCAGAAGAATTCTTATATATATATATATATATATATATATATATGGTATTTGCGGAAAAAGTGACTTACCGGTGAAATTGGTCACAATGGTTAGTTGATGCAAGTTTCACAATGATAAGACAGCGATATAACAAAATATAAAGTGCTCAATCCGTAGTAGAGGGTATTACCGTGTTTAATGATATATATAATATATTATATATATATATATATTATATATATATATATTGTAAGTTGTAAAGTAATGTTCATGGAGTGGCCTTTTGTTGATATCAGCCGGACAGCAGGGAACTCTATCCCCTTTTCACTACTGCTAGATCAGTTCCTTTTTTTGCGGAGGTGGATCGCCACACTAATCGTCAGCTCCCCGTTTTACCGCACTGATCAGATTAACCAATCTATGCTACCCATGCGCTGAGTTGAACCCGGAACATCGCGATTGAATTAAAATGTCTTACTCTATAATTTTACATGTGATATCATGCTCTCTACCCAGGCAACGCCGGGTAGCCTTTCTAGTTTTACATTAATATTCTTTTATTTAATTTTGTGCGGTAATTCTTTGATTCTTCCCCTCGTTTTGACGTGTATGCCAAAAGTCTATTAGAGGCGACAAAAGGATTCCTGGTAAAATTCTGGGACACAAGCATGTGACTATTATCTAGTTTTATCCTGATATGTGACAGATTTAGCCTAGTGTATTGGCGAAACCTCCGTGGGTCATTTAATGGCGACAAACTTTTAAAATAAATCCATTCTTAATGGATACTAAACTTTTTTTATAAACACATTTTTCTATTTAACCCATAGATGGGACCCTAACAGGTACTACCACTCCGAGTCAGAGTGGATCAGGAGCAATGGTGATGAAGGGGTACTCCATGTTCCCCAAACCTCCAGAACTGGAACCTCACCACCATATAGAGTTTAACGTCATTCCAGGACATGTATACCCTCAGTCACCGCCTTCTAGCACCCATATGATAAAAAGGGTTTGGGCTTGCTAAAAGAGCAATATAGTTGGGGCAATCATATAGGTGGTAGGGCTTGACATGGCCAGCTGATTGATCGGAGGGGGCCTCTCCGACCGCCCTCTAGTCTAAGTAAGTGTTGCATGTCATGGACTGCTCATCCACAAGGATTCCATCCTTAAGCATTACGGGTCGGCACCCACGACCAACACGTGACCTGATTGAGGGGCTCTTACTCCTCTGCAGAGGTGCAGTTGGTGTATTCTAAAGCCCCAACCGACAGGGCTCGACGCAGGGTAACCACTTCTAGTCCTTTATTATAGGATTAATAGATACGTGAGAAAAATAAACTTTCTGTCGTTTTACGCACTAAGTCCGGAGTAAATATCATTCAGAAATCACTTTTAAAACCATTGCCTTTCATTGCTACAACAACATAACCTTTCTTTCGAAGCGTGATTTTTATTTTATTTTTATTTTTATTTTTATTCTATTTTCTTTTTCTTTTGTAGCAACCATGTTTGTTTTGATTGCTTACTGGACGGTCTGCGCATGCCCGTTGTCATGGCTCTCAGCACGCATTGGCCGATTGTGTGAGTAGGAGGAGAGGGTGTGAGTTAAGTGTAACAAGAAAAGAAAAATGGGTTGGGGTTATTGACGTCCTACTGAAGATTCACGTCATGACACGTCGGCCGAAAAAGGCCAACGTGAGTTATTCATAACAGTCGTAGTCTAATGGTTAGCAATATAGACTAGCAGATCCATTAAGACTGTAGCTATACCCCAAAAATCGCCTGCTACAGTTTTTAAAAATGAATTGAAATTGATTAAATCGATTATTTAAGGTCAAGTTTTTGTCTAAAATGATAAGTAGTAACATAATGAGCATCAGTAAAAAAGAAAAATATCATTACATATGTTATATATTGTACAAACGGAAATATGAATTTCTGGTTTTATTAAACAAAGAAGTTTTTACAACTGCCCGTTATCAAATCAAGAGATAAAAATACGTGGGTGTAGCTATGAATATAAAAAGAACCGAGGGCTTCCGACAGGTCAGTCGTCAGAGTCCCGGAGGCAGTCACGCGGAGAGAGAGTGAGGTGATCGGGGCAGTAGTCGGCCGAGCGGCACCTCGTGTAGTTGGTGTCGGAAAAGCTAGCGTTAATATTTACCAACTGAAAAAGCTTGTCGCCCAGAAATTTAATTGAAGGACCGAAAGTGTAAAGACTGAATATATTGATTAAACTGACCCTCTCTCTCGAAGTTAAGAAGCTTGAATTTATTTCAATAAACTTCTGGAGGATAACTTTGGTGTTATTGTCATTCCTTACAACGAAGATAAAACTATTGCAATTTAGTACAGTGACGACGCGCTATGCAACACATATGCAATTTATTTTTAATACATTTAAAACGATTTTTTGTCAATTTCGATCCGTTCGGCCATTTTGCCTCTTTTTAAATGGCTTCTAATGTCTTGTTTACAAATTCAATGTAACATTCCCTATTGCAAAGAAATTTAAATAATGCATTATAAAGTTCATTCATTAATAAATCAATACTGAAAATTTCATTAAAATCCGATAATTCCCTGATTTTTGGTAAATTATTTTCTGTAGGTGGGGGGGGGCTAAATTCATTTTGATTTTACGTCAATTTTGGGTATACCTATACTACTGTAAAAACGAGTTCGATCCTTGCTGTATGTCACATGCTTATGTCATTGTGTCAAATCCTTCCCCTGGTAAACGGGTTGGGTAATTTCTTGGCTAAACTTGCAAATTGGTCGGAAAATTAAAACGGATATTTTTAGTGTCCCCCATGACAGTTTAACGACAATGTATCAATTAACTTTTTGCGAATTGGGTTATGGTTTAGGGGTTTGGGGATTAAGGTTGTTTTTAATTACGTATTGCTTAAAAAACAACAAAAAATCCAAATTTAAATAACCATTGAAATTAATTATTGAATCCAACGGTAGACACATTAGTCTCAGTTGTTTGTGTTAGTATTGCAATGTATAATTTCAATTAAATTTGCGTTTAAAAAATATTTTTCAACATTAAATGTATAGTAATTTTTTTTTAAAGCAATACGTAATAAAAAAAACAACCTTAATCCCCAAACCCCTAAACCGTAACCCAATTTGCAAAAATTTAATTCATAGACTGTAGTTAAACTGTCATGGTGGACCACCAAAAAAACTTTTCGTTTTAATTTTTCGACAAATTTGCAAGTTTAGCCAATTTCTTTTCTAAGCCGTCGGCTCAAACATCACGGGGAAAACCTCAAAATTCTCAATTATTGACAAGGCCTGGTATTTAAATTTGTTATTATTGATGTCATATTTTGTTGTTTTTTGGGGGAACAATGTGATGATTTTCTGGTGATATGATTTCTTTTTTTTTTTTTATTTTAGGATCCCTGTATTTTGTAAAACCCGTCTGAGGAGACTTGAACATTTTTAAGTTTCTGGTTGAAATAAAAAATATAACGAGATTACGGTTTGCTAAGCTTTTCTTTCTTTGAAAGCTATATATATATATGAAGTAAGTCGTCAGGGTGGCCTAAAGTCGGTATCAGCCAATCAGCGAGGGAGTCTATACCCTTTTCACAAGCGCTAGACCAAGGAGATTGTCTTTGCGTCTGAGGTGGAGCGTCACACCTACCATCAGCTCCTTACTTTACAGATCCCTGTGCTACTCATACGCTGAGTTGGCGAGGGTCGGTACTGAACTAGGAACCTTGTGGCTTCTAGCCGAACGCTCTACCGGTGTGTGTGTGTGTGTGTGGTGTTGTGTGTGTGTGTGTGTGTGTGTAATATTGTAAAAATTCCTGATGAAGGTCTATCTAAACAGACCGAAACACTGCAACATAAACATTATTCGTTTAAGAAACTTGTGTTTTTTCAATTTTTACAATATTACATACTGCCGGATTCACTTCCATATTTTTTCTTAATATATATATATATATATATATATATATATATATAATATATATAATATATATATACGTCAGCGTGGGCTGAAGTCGGTATCAGCCAGACATCAAGGGAGTCTATCTCCTCTTCGCAAACGCTAAGCCAAGGAGATTGTTTGACGTCTGAGATGGAGTACCCGACCTACCATCAGTTCCTTACTTTACCGCACAGATCCCTGTGTTACTCATACGCTGAGTTTGGCGAGGGCTGGTATCGAACCAGGAACCTTGTGGTTCCTAAGCGGACTCTCTACCGACTAAGCTTTAATATTGATATATACTTTTATTCATATATCTACATAACTTCCACATATTCTATCATTTCCTTTTCAATTCCGTTATTATTGTAATGTTAGGGTCAGTGGGTTTTGTCGCTGTATTAGCTGTCTGCAAAGTTACCCAGTGCAATATTTGTTGACGTTAGGATGTTGTAAACGTAAACATGTCTTCTGAGGACGATGGACAGGTTAAGAAAGGTCATTATATATATGTATATGCGTATATATATATGCGTATATATATATATATATATATATATATATATATATATATATATATATGTCTGTTTTATGTTGGTGTTGGGCGTTATTATGAAGCATTTAAAAATGAAGGAAGGAACTCGATGTTATGGAGTACTGGATTCATTTATTTTTTTTATTATTATTTATTTTCATAAATTTTCGGGATCATTAGATTCACTTCTTCAGATGAATGATCCCGAAAATTTATGAAAACAAATAATAAAAAATAAGTGAATGCATAACATCGAGTTTCTTCATTTACTTTTAAATGCTTCATAATAACGCCCAACTTCAACATAAAAACGACATATAAATATATACCGAGAGAAGCATACAGAGACCCCTAAACTACAACATGAATATATATATATATATATATATATTTATATATATTAATAAGACATCCACAGACGTATTTCGGCGTTTCACGCCTCTTCAGTGTGGCTAGACACAATTATCTTTGGCTAGGGTCGAACTCAGACTGCCCGTTTGGCAGCCTGATTTCTTATCCCCCCGACCACTGACAGGTGTAGCGGGGACTGATGTTTTTAACCTATTAAATACATAGGTTTGTTTATGCATTTTACGGTCACAGAGAGATTAAATTTCCGGGGAAACGATCATTGCTTATATGCTTAGTAGTGAGAGTTCATTTAAATTTCCAATTAGAGAGCTCATACCAAATTTATGAGAGCATATATTTATATGTATTCATATCTGGGTTGTACAGAAGATTCGCTATTGCGTGAAAAGGCAGTAGGAGTATTTTAAACCATTTGCTTTTGAAAACGTACGTATATATATATATATATATATATATATATATATATATATATATATATATATTCGTACGTTTAAAAAAAAAGAATGGTTTAAAATACTCCGACTGCCTTTTCACGCAATATTTGTACAACCCAGATATAATTACAGGTCGATGGTTGGACAGAACAATTCCCTGGATTCGCTATTGCGTGAAACTGCAGTCGGAGTATCTTAAACCATTCTTTTTTTAAAACGCATATTTAGCTCTTTTTATTGAGCACTCTTAAATCGTTTTTTTATAAATTCAGAAGAATATATATTTATTTGCTTCTGTATTGGTAAGTAACTGTGATATATATATATATATATATATATATATATATATATATATATATAATATATATAAGTCAGTAAGAGCGACCGTCCCCATACCACCCAACGAGGTCACAGAGATGATACCATCAAAATCAATAAAGAGTATATATAGATACCATAAAGAACACCCCAGTCTATTCCTTCTGAAGAAGAGGTATAAACATCCCCGAAAATTTAACGAAATAAAACGAAACTTAACATTCAAAAACTGAGTTTCTTATATTTCACACCCAATGCTTCATACTAAATCCCAAACAATATATATATATATATATATATATATATATATATATATATATATATATATATCAGATTTAGCCCTGAGAGCTTTATGCGAAACTAATAGTAGGTTTGTCTGACTCATTAGATTATCTTTATTATTGGCTCTACTTAGGTATCGAGCACTTTTTACATATTAGCTTCTCCTAGCGGTTATATGAATATATATATATATATATATTTTATATACATATATAGACATATAAATTGTTTTTTCTTTTGGCCAAATACTGTACCAATAGATTATTTTTTGTTGGTACGAATATCTTGGTCTTTTCTTTTTTTCAAAAATCTTTTTCTTCCTGGTTGATGTTTGGTAGTATATTTTTACAATCAAAACTTTCTGCTGTTTTTTTTCTCTCCGCAAGGATCTACCAACACGCTTGGTATATTAAATTTATAATATTATATATATATATATATATATAATATATATATATATATGGTATTAGCGCTATGTGAAATGCAAACAGTCTTGTCCAGGATTTGAACTCGAGTCGTCGAGTCTCTTTGCTACGTTGATAACCATTACACGACGGGTGCCTCCAATGATTTATATTTCAAGCATTATCACACAGCAAGTTCAGATCCTATTTGTGGATGCGTAGTGTAGAGCAAGTGTTTTTTTTTCGGGTTGGGATGGGGTGGTGGTGTTTACCAGGCTCACCTACCCCCTCTTGGTGACAGATCCGTGGTATCAAGAGTCTTTCTTGTAGTGTCTGGCAAAGAAAGAATTGATGTCGGACGAATATCTGTTTTCGGTTCCAAAATTGATGAGCGTCTTTATGTCGAAGTTTGGTTTTGATTGATGTTTCTATTAACAGGCACACGCCTCTTCTGATATCCGATTCACAAATCAATTGCAGGGGTGGGGTGGGGTGGGGTGGAGTGGGGTGGAGGGTAGAGGATATCTCCGATCGGTATAAAAAATAAAATGGAAAGATAGATGGATAGATTGATAGATAGATCTCAATTGCGGGGTTGGATGAGGGTAGAGGATGACTCTGATCGGTATAGAAAATAAAATAGATAGATAGATAGATAGAAACAGATAGATAGATAGATAGATAGATAGATAGAAACAGATAGATAGAATAGATAGATAGATAGATAGATAGATAGAAACAGATAGATAGATAGAAACAGATAGATAGATAGATAAATAGATAGATAGATCTCAATTGCAGAGTTGGGTGGCGGTAGAGGATGTCTCTGATCGGTATGAAAAATAAAATAGATAGATAGATAGATAGATAGATAGATAGATCTCAATTGTGGGGTTGGTTGGGGATAGAGGATGTCTCTGATCGGTATAAAAAATAGAATGGAAAGATAGATAGATAGATAGATATATAGATCTCAATTGCAGAGTTGGGTGGCGGTAGAGGATGTCTCTGATCGGTATAAAAAATAGAATGGAAAGATAGATAGATAGATAGATAGATAGATAGATAGATCTCAATTTCAGAGTTGGGTGGAGGTAGAGGATGTCTCTGATCGGTATAGAAAAATAAAATGGATAGATAGATAGATAGATAGATAGATAGATAGATAGATCTCAATTGTGGGGTTCGTTGGAGGTAGAGGATGTCTCCGATCGGTATAAAAATAAAATAGATAGATAGATAGATAGATAGATAGATAGATAGATCTCAATTGCAGAGTTGGGTGGAGGTAGAGGATGTCTCTGATCGGTATAAAAAATAAAATAGATAGATAGATAGATAGATAGATAGATAGATAGATAGATCTCAATTGCAGGGTTCGTTGGGGGTAGAGGATGTCTCCGATCGGTAGAAAAAATAAAATGGATAGATAGATAGATAGATAGATAGATAGATCTCAATTGTCGGGTTGGGTGGCGGTAGTGGATGTCTCTGATCGGTATAAAAATAGAATGGATAGATAGATAGATAGATAGATAGATAGATCTCAATTGCGGGGTTGGGTGGCGGTAGAGGATGTCTCTGATCGGTATAAAAATAGAATGGATAGATAGATAGATAGATAGATAGATCTCAATTGCAGAGTTGGGTGGCGGTAGAGGATGTCTCTGATCGGTATAAAAAAATAGAATGGATAGATAGATAGATAGATAGATAGATCTCAATTGTGGGGTTGGGTGGCGGTAGAGGGATGTCTCCGATCGGTATAAAAATAAAATAGATAGATAGATAGATAGATAGATATATAGATCTCAATTGTGGGGTTGGGTGGCGGTAGAGGATGTCTCTGATCGGTATAAAAAAATAGAATGGATAGATAGATAGATAGATAGATAGATAGATCTCAATTGCAGAGTTGGGTGGAGGTAGAGGATGTCTCTGATCGGTATAAAAAATAAAAGAAAGAAAGAAAGAAAGAAAGAAAGAAAGAAAGAAAAAAAGAAAGAAAGAGTTTGCTGAGGAGAAAGAAAGAGAAATAGATAGATAGATAGATAGATAGATAGATAGATAGATAGGAACAGGCTAAGATAGATAGATAGATTGGTAGATAGATAGATAGATAGATAGATAGATAGATAGATAGATAGATAGATAGATTTCAATTGCGGGGTGGGGTGAGGGTAGAGTGTGTCTCCGATCGGTATAAAAAGTAAAATGGATAAATAGATAGATAGATCTCTATCTATATATATATATGTATCTATCTTTCCATTTTATGCGTAGTGTAGAGCAAGAGAAAAAGGGAGAAGGAGAGAGAGAGAGAGAGGGGGAAAGAGGCGGGATATGAAAGTTGTAAGGTAAAGATAGATATATGAAATATATGTATATAAAGCTGGCAAAGGAAGAAACAAAGACAGAAACGCCTTGAAAGAAGTAGCTACTGAGGAGAAAGAAAGAGAAAGAAAGAAAGAAAGAGTTTGCTGAAGAGAAAGAAAGAGAAATAGATAGATAAAAAGAGGAGAAAGAAAGAGAAAGAAAGAAAGAAAGAGTTTGCTGAGGAGAAAGAAAAAGAAATAGATAGATAAAAAGAGGAGAAAGAAAGAAAGAAAGAAAGAAAGAAAGAAAGAAAGAAAGAAAGAAAGAGAGAGTTTGCTGAGGAGAAAGAAAGAGAAATAGATAGATAAAAAGAGGAGAAAGAAAGAAAGAAAGAAAGAAAGAAGAAAGAGTTTGCTGAAGAGAAAGAAAGAGAAATAGATAGATAAAAAGAGGAGAAAGAAAGAAAGAAAGAAAGAAGAAAGAAAGAGTTTGCTGAAGAGAAAGAAAGAGAAATAGATAGATAAAAAGAGGAGAAAGAAGAAAGAAAGAAAGAAGAAAGAAGAAAGAAGAGTTTGCTGAAGAGAAAGAAAGAGAAATAGATAGATAAAAAGAGGAGAAAGAAAGAAAGAAGAAAGAAAGAAAGAAAGAAGAGTTTGCTGAAGAGAAAGAAAGAGAAATAGATAGATAAAAAGAGGAGAAAGAAAGAAAGAAAGAAAGAAAGAAAGAAAGTTTGCTGAAGAGAAAGAAAAATAGATAGATAAAAAGAAGAAAGAAAGAAAGAAAGAAAGAAAGAAAGAAAGAAAAAAGTTGCAAATGAATAAATAAACAAAGAAAGAAAGAAAGAGTTTGCTGAGTAAAAAGAAAGATAAATAGATAAATTAGAAAAAATTGCACACTTGCCAAAGAAAGAAAGAATGATAGAAAAACAAAAGAAAGAAAGAACGAAAAACAAAAGAAGAAAGAAAGAGTTTGCTTGGATAGTTAGAAAGAGAAATAGATACATTAGAAAGAGTGTACAAAGAAAAAAAAGAAAGAATGAAAGAAAAAACAAAAGAAAGAGGAAAAAAAACGAAAGAAAAATCAAAAGAAAGAAAGAACGAAAGATAAAACAAAAGAAAGAAAACAAAAGAAAAAAAGAAAGAAAGAACGAAAGAAAGTAAAAAGCAAAAGAAGAAAGAAAGAGTTTGCTAAGGAGGAAGAAAGAGAAAGAGATAGATTAGAAAAAGTGTTCTCATGAAAGAAAGAACGAAAGATAAAAGAAAAGAAGAAAGAAATCACGTGAATGACTTTAAAAGAATTATTACGGGAAAGAGAGAAAGTGAAAGAACACATGAAATGATAAAATAAGCAAAATAAGCAAAATAAGCAAAAAAAAAAAAAACTTTTTTCAAGCAAATTGATTTATTGGAAACCAATGATTCTCTTATATTTCGCTTGTCTAAGACTATTTAGTTTTTTTGCTGTCGCACTGATATCAAATTGGTAGCTTGGTTCTGTATTTCCTTCAAGTACTCATGGAAATTTATGTTCAAACTCAGACAAAAGCTACAATATCGAATGCTGATTTTACCGGAAAATTAAAACGGAAAGTTTTTTGGAGGTCCCCCATGTCAGTTTAACTACAGTGTATGAATTAACTTTTTGCGAATTGGGTTACGGTTTAGGGGTTTGGGGATTAAGGTTGTTTTTAATTACGTATTGCTTAAAAAACAACAAAAAACCCAAAATTACTATACATTTAATTAACTATTGAAATTAATTATTGAATCCAACGGTAGACACATTAGTCTCAGTTGTTTGTGTTGCAATGTATAATTTCAATTAAACTTGGTTTAAAAAATATTTTTCAACATTAAATGTATTGTATATTTTCCGTGTTTTAGGTCGTAGCGTAGTAACTAAAGCGCTGGACTGTGACATCACAGTAAGCTAGTTTAAACTAATACTCTTTGAAAAGACATGACTCCCCCATCCCCCAGCTGTGGGTTAAATAGTACCACTACTGTTCTTCTACAATTATGGCTTTGACATGAATGCCAAACAAAGAAACCAAGCCAAACTTCTTCAATATTATCGTTTGCAACTTGTATACTCTTGCAGCGTTACCCTTTCGTAAGTATTGAAATTGCCATTAATCCAGGAACGTCGAAGTTACCATTTTTGTAGATGAAATATTCTTGAAAAATGTGAGTAAAAAATGTAGATTCATTTCATGAATAAATGCAAAGACAATTCGTTTGTAACAAGCCTTTATTCTGTAAAAAGAAAAGAAAATAAGACGCCTGGGCATATAAAAGGTTTTAGTGTACTCAAGTATATATTGCTGAAAACCGTCTAGCTGTGCATTACACAAGCAGAAACATAGCTGTATAAAAGCAATTTGACAGTACAGGCAAGCAATAAGCATACACAAGACATCTCAATCGCAGGAAATAATAATAATAATAATAATAATAATAATAATAATAATAATAATAATAAAATTATGGACAAATATCTGGACCTTGCCAGAGAACTGAAAAGTTTATGGAATATGAAAGTCAAAGTGATACCAATTGTAGTTGAACGGTCCTGAAATGATTGGAAAAGGGTTTGGAAAGTTTGGAAATCAGAGGAAGGATTGATACCATTCAGAACACTGCACTTCTGCAATCTGCCAGAATACTCAGAAGAGTCCTGGAGACCTGAGGAGACTTGCTGTCACTCAGACTCCAGTGAAAGACCATCAGCTAATGCTGATGTGAAAACTCAAAAGGAGATAATAATAAATATAAGACGCACAGGCATATAAGACGCACCCCCATTTCAGCAGGTCAGATTCAGGAAAAAAAGGTTTTAGTGTATTTAAGCATATATTGTTGAAAACAGTCTAGGTGTGCATTACACAAGCAGAAACATAGCTGTATAGAAGCAATTTGACAGTCACGGGTAGGTAAAAGTACTGAGCGTAAGCTGGGTTAGTGAGCATCATAGAGAAGCCTAGCCTAGGCCTACGGGAGGTCTCAAACTTCACCTACGATGTATAAGACGCAGGGCAATTTTTTGAGCTAAAATTTTGAAAAAAACGTGCGTCCTATATGCCGTCAAATACGGTAATTAAATGATTGGTTTTAACGGCATGTCAACCCGTGTAGGCTTATTTTATTCCTCGGGGTTAGGGAATCGGGTTCATTGTACGTTCATGTCTATATATGTGTTCCTTAATTGTACTACCGTTATCATCTTGAAACACCCTCTGCTTAAAAATGAGACCGTCATTTCTTCTAAGATGAAATGGAAAAATATGCCCTTCTCCGCAGCATATTCTAAGCCTCACTGTTGAATGGTAATTTTCGATTTTCTAAAAAGATTAGCGGAAAGGGATCTTTAAATGCATCCCCATATTTCCTCTTTTTCCCCCTGTTCGGGAAAGTTTAGAAAAAAATCTATTGTGAGAGGTCTCGAACTGCAGTTGAACTACGAGATGAATAGTGCCATTACTAGAACCTGGTCATAGTTAATGGAATGAGAACAGTCAACTCCCATGGATTGTATATATATCTACCAACCCCTCCGCACGAGCAGGATGCGACACAAGGTCAATTTCTTAAGTAAAGTTTAACAGGTTTGAATTCAGAGTTTTCCTTCTCCTAGACTGGTTACCTAGCCATGGTTAAAGAGTCCAGTCTGCCCTGCTATTTACCCATAGCTGGAGGGAGATTTGGATTCATACCTTTCCCAAGGGTATTAGTGCCATGTGAAATTCCAACGGCCTCGTCCAGGAATTGAACTCGGGTTGACGAGTCCATTTCCTGCGACTCTAACCATTAGTCCACGCGCTTCCACAAATACATGGATTGTATAAAGGGTTCAGTCAGAAGTTCCGTGAAGGCTCCCAAGTTCGACAAGAAACACCTGAAGAAGGCCAGAGGGCACATCGGCCGAAATGTTGTGTATATAACAATAAAGAAGATGTGGACAAAATCCAAAATAATACATTAAAAAATGTTGGGTTTTTTTCTTCCATCTTCAATGTTAACAATATT
>CM042167.1:315971-320971 GCA_023376005.1 Doryteuthis pealeii
TTTTCATAATTTAAATCCATTTCTTTTTTCTCTTTGTCGTAATATCCAATCCATTCCTTTTTTTTCTTCATAATTTCAATCCATCCTTTTTCTTCTTTGTCGTAATATCCAATCCATTCCTTTTTTTTTCTCCATAATTTTCAATCCATTCCTTTTTCTTCTTTGTCGTAATATCCAATCCATTCCTTTTTTTTTTCTTCATAATTTTCAATCCATTCCTTTTCTTCTTTGTCATAATATCCAATCCATTCTTTTTTTCTTCATAATTTTCAATCCATTCCTTTTTCTTCTTTGTCATAATATCCAATCCATTCCTTTTTTTTTTCTTCATAATTTTTCAATCCATTCCTTTTTCTTCTTTGTCATAATATCCAATCCATTCCTTTTTTTTTTCTTCATAATTTTCAATCCATTCCTTGTTCTTCTTTGTCATAATATCCAATCCATTCCTTTTTTTTTTTCTTCATAATTTCAATCCATTCTTTTTCTTCTTTGTCGTAATATCCAATCCATTCCTTTTTTTCTTCATAATTTTCAATCCATTCCTTTTTCTTCTTTGTCGTAATATCCAATCCATTCTTTTTTTTCTTCATAATTTTCAATCCATTCCCTTTTCTTCTTTGTCGTAATCCAATCCATTCCTTTTTTTTTTCTTCATAATTTTCAATCCATTCCTTTTTCTTCTTTGTCGTAATATCCAATCTATTCCTTTTTTTTCTCTTCATAATTTTCAATCCATTCCTTTTCTTCTTTGTCGTAATATCTAATCCATTCCTTTTTTTTTCTTCATAATTTTCAATCCATTCCTTTTTCTTCTTTGTCGTAATATCCAATCCATTCCTTTTTTTTCTTCATAATTTTCAATCCATTTCCTTTTTCTTCTTTGTCGTAATATCCATTCCTTCCTTTTTTTTTCCTTCATAATTTCAATCCATTCCTTTTTCTTCTTTGTCCAATCCATTCCTTTTTTTTTCTTCATAATTTTCAATCCATTCCTTTTTTTCTTTGTCGTAATATCCAATCCATTCCTTTTTTTTCTTCATAATTTTCATCCATTCCTTTTTCTTCTTTGTCGTAATATCCTCCATTCCTTTTTTTTTCTTCATAATTTTCAATCCATTCCTTTTCTTCTTTGTCGTAATATCCAATCCATTCCTTTTTTTTCTTCATAATTTTCAATCCATTCCTTTTTTCTTCTTTGTCGTAATATCCAATCCATTCCTTTTTTTTCTCCATAATAATTTTCAATCCATTCCTTTTTCTTCTTTGTCGTATATCTAATCCATTCCTTTTTTTTTCTTCATAATTTTTCAATCCATTTCTTTTCTTCTTTGTCGTAATATCTAATCCATTCCTTTTTTTTTCTTCATAATTTTCAATCCATTCCTTTTTCTTCTTTGTCGTAATATCCACAATCCATTCCTTTGTTTTCATAATTTTCAATCCATTCCTTTTTCTTTTTCTTATTTTCAATCCATACCTTTTCTTCTTTTCCTAATTTCAATTCATTCCTTTTCTTCTTCGTATTTTTCAATCCATTCCTTTTTCTTCTTTTAGATTTCAATCCATTCCATTTTTTTTTCATTTTTATTTTTCACTAATTCCTTATATTTTTCCTTCTTTTTTCAAAATAATTCCTTTTTTTTTTCATAGTTTTCAGTCCATCCTTGTTTTTCTCTTCAGCGTTTTTAACAATTCCTATTTTTCTTCGCAAATTTTCAATCCATTATTGTTTATACTTTTATGTTGTTGATCCTTTCCTTTTTTTTCTTCAGTGGAGTTTTCAATCTTTCATTTCCCTCTTATTCTTCGTAAGCTTCAGTCCATTCCTTTTTTTCTTCTTCATCGAGATTTTCAATCAATTTCTTTTTTAATTTTTCGACGTTTTCAATTTTCAACTCCTTCAAGTTTCTTTTTCATGGTTTTCAATCAATTCATTTTTTTCAGCGAGTTCAATTCATTCCTTTTTTTCTTCTTCGGTGTTTTCTATCCATTCATTTTCTTTCTTCTTCTACGTTTTCAATCCATCACTTTTTCTTTCTTCTTCGGTTTTTTCAATCCATTTTTCTTCTTCGGCGTATTCAATCCATTTTTCTTCTTCGGTGTTTTCAATGCATTTTTCTTCTTCTACGTTTTCAATCCATTTTTCTTCTTCAGTGTTTTCAATCCATTTTTCTTTATCGGTATTTTCAATCCATTTTTCTTCTTCTGTGTTTTTAATCCATTTTTCTTCTTCGGCGTATTCAATCCATTTTTCTTCTTCGTGTTTTTAATCCATTTTTCTTCTTCGGTATTCAATCCATTTTTTCTTCTTCGGTTTTTCAATCCATTTTTCTTCTTCGGTGTTTTCAATCCATTTTTCTTCTTCGGCGTTTTCAATCCATTTTTCTTCTTCGGCGTTTTCAATCCATTTTTCTTCTTCTACGTTTTCAATCCATTTTTCTTCTTCGGCGTTTTCAATCCATTCCTTTTCTTTCTTTATCGGTATTTTCAATCCATTTTTCTTCTTCAGCGTTTTCAATCCATTCCTTTTCTTTGGTGGGTTCAAATCCATTCCTTTTTTTTAATAACATTTACAATCTACTCCTTTTTATTTTTCAATAATTTCAATCGATTCCTTTATGCTTCTTCGACGTTTTCAAACTATTCTTATTATTATTTTTGTTGTACGTAGTTTTCATCCATTCCTTCTTTGCTTCGTATGTTTTTTTCTGGACCACATGACCTTTAGGCACCCCTTTTTGATCTCGATTATGAAAGGATATGTTTTTCATTCACACCGTCAGTTGTTTGTTAAGGGTTAAAGGTTAGGGGTTAGGGTTAGGGGCTAGTTTTATAAATTTTTAAAAAATCTAAAAATCGTCTGTTAAAACAACCAGATATTGACGGTGTAAATGAAAAATATGTCCTTTCTTAATCGAGATCGAAAAGGGGTGCCTAAAGGTCATATGGTCCTTTTTTCCGCCCAGTTAAATACTAGAATTCATTTAATTCATTAAACTTATTATTACTATTTTTAATATTCTTACTTTCATAATTTTTATCATAATACATCGATCATTTGCAGGTCAAGTAGCATTTCAACGATGGCTGGTAATTTAACTGACGAAATCGATTCTGATGAAGACTTTTTTGTCAGAGTGTGCATGGGTGTCTACACTTGACTAGCGGAATATTTAAATGCCCGCGGGGGGAGGGAATTTGACTAGTTGAGCGATTAATATGTTTATTATTGATATGTTTGTATAATCAATAAAATACGTTTTGCGCCCACGCTTTATTTTACACTAGCAGCGGCTACCCGGCGTCGCCTGGGTAGAGGAGGATTTTTTAGTCCCGCAGATCTATTATTACTGGATCGTGAGATGCCCCATTTAAATCCTATGTAAAAAAGAATAGACCTTGCATTGATCCAGCTACTCTGAAAAGAAATGTTAATGTCTACTATCTAAAATATTAAATTAAAAAAATCCATGCTGTTATCATTTAAATTTTATTCTTTAATTATCTTCATGAATATAAATCAAATCTTCATTAGTTTTGCTCAAAACCCAAGCCCTGGTGATATTTAATGTATATATATATTTACTTTGTCGTTAATTGTTTTATTTTCGAAGTTTCTTTTGGACATACATATACATACAACTGCCCTTTATATATGTAGAGATAGATTAATATATACCTACTTTTGCAGACCCCTCTACGTATTGCGTGAACCAAATTGTTGACACAATATCGTATAAATCCCATCCAATTACACCATTAGTCCATCATCCGAGTGTTTTTAACTTTCAATACTATTTATATTTCAAGATTATATATATATATATATATATATATATATATATATATATATATATATGTGTGTGTGTGTGTGTGTGTGTGTGTGTGTGTGTGAGAGAGAGAGAGATCCAAAACTTGGTAGTAAGGGATGATTCTATATGTGATTTCTAAGAAACACTGGGTCATAAAAAAAGTTGTCGGGGTCGCCTAAAGTCGGTATCAGCCAATCAACGCTTTTCACTAGCCAATCTCCTTTATATTACTGCTAGACCAAGGACATTGTTTTTTGCGTCTGAGGTGGAGCGCCACATCTACCACCAGCTCTTCACTTCACCGTAAAGATCTCTATGCTACTCACACGCTGAGTTGCCGAGGGTCGGTATCGAACTAGGAACCTCGTGGTTTCTCGTCGAAAGCTCTCCCGTGCTAACCCATCTCTCATTAATGATATCTCTTTATATTCATATCTATCTATCTATCTATTCCTACCATGGATTTCCCAGAACACTCTATGTCGTATCTAGTCAGTACCCATCAACATTAATATATATATATATATTTACCAACTCCTCCGCACGAGCAGGATGTGACACGAGGCCAATTCATTAAGCGGAGTTTAAGAGGTTTGAATTCAGAGTTTTCGTTCTCATAGACCGGTTACCTAACCAAGGTTACAGAGCCCAGTGTTCCTTACTATTTATCCATAGCTGGAGGGAGAGTAGAATTCATACCTTTCTCAAGGGTATTAGCGCCAAGTGAAATGCAATTAACAAGTCCAGGATTTGAACTCGGGGCGACGAATCCATTTCCTATTACTATAACCATTACGCCACGCGCTTCCTTTACATTAACATATATTCACCTTGAAATTCACTTTGGCCCTATCTTGGGCTAGACAGGCGGTCGGAGAGGCCCCCTCCGATCAATCGGCTGGTCACGTCAAGCCTTAGCACCTATATGATTTTCCCAACCCTATTGCCCTCATGACAAGCCCCAACCCTTTTTATCATATGGGTGCTTGAAGGCGGTGACTGAGGGTCTACATGTCCTGGGAATGACGTTAAACTCTATCTGATGGTGAGATTCCAGTTTTGGAGGTTTGGGGAATGTGGAGCACCCCTTCATCACCATTGCTCCCTGGTCCAGTATGACCCGGAGTGGTATTACCTGTTAGGGTTCCATCTATGGGTTAAATAGAAAAACATAAGTTGATAAAC
>CM042167.1:331572-334072 GCA_023376005.1 Doryteuthis pealeii
TTTTTTTTGTTATATATATATAATTTTTTTTAAAGATGTACACACACACACACACACACATATATAATTATATATATATATATATATATATGTGTGTGTGTGCGTGTGTTTAACAAAACATATATATATATATATATATATATATATTATATATATATGGAGAATAAGTGCTTAATTGGAGTCGTACCTAATTTTGAAAATTAATTAATTAATAATGAATTAGGCGGGAATACCTATTAAATGTATGGCTTAAACAAATCGAGAAAAATCAAATCTCTGTATGTACATTTCGGCCTATTTTATTCCCGCCTAATTCATTATTAATTAATTAATTTTCAAAATTAGGTAACGACTCCAATTAAGCACTTATTCTCCAAAAAATTATCGGCAAAAAAAGCAATTCTAACACAAACCTTGTTTAACAACTTATCATATCGTCGTGTTAATAAAGTCACTAGAAGAGGAATGTTAACCTACTCTAAAACAAATCATAAAATCTAAGAAAGTCGTTTAGTGTTGGGGTTATGGGATCGGCCTGTCAGCTTGGCAGTCCCGGTTTCAAATACGCACAGGGCGGGTCTTCCGAATCTATAGCTCTGCTGATGAGGCCTAATAGGCGAAATGTTACATACAGAGATTGATTTTTTCTCGATTTGTTTAGCCATACATTTAATAGGTATTCGCCTAATTCATTATTATTAATTAATTTTCAAAATTAGGTACGACTCCAATTAAACACTTATTCTCAGCCAAAAATTATCGGCAAAAAAAAGCCATTCTAAACAAACCTTTTTTACAACTTAATAATATATATATATATATATGTATGTATGTTTTTGTTAAACCCTACTGACAATTCTTGTCGGACGAGTTTTTGTGCGATCCTTTCTAACTATCTGACCATCTTTTTAATATCCGGGTGGAATTGTTGTAGCAATCCACCAAAGGTTCTTTCACGAGCGCTTTCTACACATCTCTGTGCCATCATCAGAATGTCCCGCCAATCCTCCTTCCACCATTCCTCTTACATTCTTACAAACGTGTGAGCCCCCCCCCCTCCTACCAATTTCTACTGCCACTGTTCGTTTAAACGGAACTTGTGAGCCCCTCCTACTACGAATTCCTACTACTACTGCTCGTTTTAAAAGCGAGACAACGGAAACATTCCACCAGTTTCACACCTGATGATGGCACAAAGACGTACCGAAAAAGTCCGTGAAGAAACCTTTGGTGGATTGCTACACTAATTCCCCCCCCGAAATAAATTAAAAAGATGGCCAGACAGTTAGGGAAAGGGTCGAAACAAAAACTCGTCGCGTCAAGAATTGTCAGTAGAGGTTAACAAAACATGTTTAAAAGAAAAAATGCCGCCAAAATATACTTATTTTAATATATATATATATATATTATATATATGTAAATTGTTATAATTATATTATAAATTGTTTTCTTCTTTAACAGCATTGTGTGATGTTTTCATTCCACCTTTTCTTACTCATATATATATATATATATATATATATGAGGGTAGAAATATGGATGTGAAATCCGACCATATATATATATAAAAACACACCCATCACCTTTTGACAACATAATTTTTTTCTTCTTTTTATCATATTGTCCCGAAGAAGGTTTTATATAAACCGAAACGTTTAAACGTCGACATGAATCTAATAAATTCATCTGTTTTGGAACAATTTGTTTTTCTTAAAGACACATAAAATCCATCGCTAGTGTAACGGGTATCGTCGGACGTAACGTAATCGATGACTCAAGTTCAAATCCTGGACGAAGCTTATTGTTTCACTTCGGGCTAATGCTCTTTGCAAAGGCATGAATCCATCTGTTCTCACTCAGAGAAGGCAGTCTTGGTCTTTAACCTTGGTAAGGTAATACATCAATGAGAAGTGCAACTCTTCTAAAAAATTGACCTTGTGTCACTTCCTGATTTTGACGGAAGAGTAGTGTAAAAAAAGTAAGTAAAGTCGTCGGAGCGGCTGAATGTCGGCATCAGCCAAGCAGCGAGGGAGTCTGTACCCTTTTCACTAGCGCTAGACCAAGGAGATTATTTTAGTGTCTGAGGTGAAGCGCCACACTTGCCATCAGCTCCTCACTTTACCGCACAGATCCCTGTGCTACTCATACGCGGAGTTGGCGAGGGCCGGTATTGAACTAGGAACTTTTTGAATCCTAGCCGAACGCTCTACCGACTGAGCTATGCCGGCCCAACAAATACATGCGCATACACGCTGAGGGACGTTTAACGCCGTAAAAGAACAGGCATGACGACCCGAGTTCAGTAGGAAGCTAATCGCTTTTTACGTTGCGCTGATACTCTGGGAAAAGGCATGAATCCAACTATTCTCCCACAGCTTGGGAAAACTGGATTCTTTAATCCCAGAATGGCAACCAGTCTAGGAGAAAAACAATCTATATCTACTCACAAACATACACAGTGGGTGGATCTCACTTTTCCTCGTTCTCTCTCTCTCTCTGT
>CM042167.1:336572-369242 GCA_023376005.1 Doryteuthis pealeii
TATTTTTTTATACAGGCCTCAGTATTGTGTTGCATATGGATTGGAGTAGCCAATTCATTTTTTTTACAAAAGTTAAGTGGGAGGGGTGGCCTGCTGTTAGTATCAGCCGGACAGCGAAGCAGTCTTTAACCTTTCCACTAGACTAGGGAGATTGTTTTTGCTGAGGTGGAGTGACACATGTACCATCAGCTCCCCATTTACTTTGGAATACGTTCCCAACTCTGGAACGTTTTAAAAGTGTAAAACAGTGTGGGTAGAAATGAATATGATAAACACTTAAAATTGCATCATATTCTAAGATTCAGGTCCCACCTCGGCGTGATCGGAGAATTTACTCGGACTAACTTTGTTTTCTATACAGGCCTCAGTACTGTGATACATATGGATTGGGATAGGCCATTTTTTTTCAAAAGTTAAGTGGACGGAGTGACCTATTGTTGGTATCAGCAAGACAGCGAAACCGTCTTTCCGCTAGAACAGGGAGATTGCTTTTGCTGAGGTGGAGTACCACATATACTATCAGCTCCCCATTTACTTTGGAATACGTTCTCACCCTGGAAAGGACAGAAAGGAATATGGTAAAAACTAAAATTGCATCATATTCTTGGATTCTTCTATTTTCTTCAGGTCCGACCTCGGCGTGATCGGAGAATTTACTCGGCCTAGCTTTGTCTTCTGCACAGGCCTCAGATTATTTACAGTACCTGTGTTATATATTGATTGGGGTAGCCAATTCATTTTTTTTTACAAAAGGATGTTGCGTGGAATAAGAGTGTATGTATAAGAGAGTGTTGATTGAGACTTCTGTGTGAGTGTGGTTGTATTCTATCCGTCACCATTAATTTGATAGTCAGAGTGAGATGTGTTTAATGTCGTCGGTGAAGATTCGGTGTTGAGTTGAAGATGGAATCAGCCGTGTGGAGAGATGAAGATTGTTTCTGTTGCCGCCATTCTGTTTCATGATTGAAGGTGAGATTTGTCTGTTGTTGGTATCAGTCGGTCAGTGAGGAAGTCTCTAACCTTTCCGCTAGATCAGGGAGATTGTTTTTGCTGAAGTGGAGCGCCACACATACCAACAGGCCTCCATATTTCTCTAGTGAGAATTGTTATACCTCTCATAGTGTTGCGTACTGCATCAAATTCTATATATTATATAGCGGCTTCAAATTCACGGCCCTACTTCGTGTATCTGCATACGTAGCGGGTATCGTCACTGACCCTAGACGACATATGTAGTTGTCGTTTAATGAAATCTACAACACATGCGTATAGTAGGAGTTTTAACTTTATTTCTTCTTCTCAGCTGGTGGGTGGCGAGCGCGACAATAACTACTACTACTACTGCTGGGATGACTAGCGCTGGTGAGGTGGAAGGGGTGGACGAAGCTCACTGCCCGCTGGCAACGATGGACCGTGTCGACGGTCGCTCCTTGTGCTCTGTTCGCCGTCCGCTGTCTGACTGCCTACTGACCTGGGATCCCTGACTTCCTTTTATATATATCAAACGCCTACGTGTTTTCTTTTGTTATCTTTATCAGCGGACAAATCTATCTCCGAACTTATTGTTACCCATCCTTCTTTGTTCGCTTTACCCGGAAAAAGTCCTTTGTTACTCTTTTCGTCTTCTCCCTGCCTCGATCTAACCGCAAGACCCTATTTCCGTTTTCACCTTCTTTTAAATATCTTCAATATACATTAGGTATAAGATCCTATAATCTTAATTGTGAAAATATAATAATGAGTAAAGTGAAATCTGGTAAATAAGCCCATTAATTCATCTGGTTTATAAGACTTATACAATGTTACAATCATGCTACTGTTGAGAATCTTTAGATATAGTTATTTACTAAGCTTTGCTTAGATGTGGCACAGAAGTGTGGGGCGCCCAGTGAGAATCGAACTCACTAACAATGGTTTGCGAATCCAACTTGCTAACCATTACACCACGTAAAGTGCCCAGAATTTTCAGATATTCTTATTTACTAAGCATAGCTTAAATGTGGCACAAGGCCAGAAGTATCAGGCGCCCAATGAGAATCGAATTTACTAACAATGGTCTGCAAATCTAGCTTGCTAACCATTACACCACGTAAGGTGCCCAGAATTTTTAGATATAGTTATTTACTAAGCTTTGCTTAGATGTGGCACAAGGCCAGAAGTATGGGGCGCCCAGTGAGAATCGAACTCACTAACAATGGTCTGCTAATCTAGCTTGCTAACCATTACACCACGTAAGCTGCCCATAATTTTCAGATATAAAGTGTGTGTTAAAACCCACTCCTACTTATAGACTAGACCAGAATCATGTGATCTATCTCTTGGCCAATCACTGGCAGTACTCTGAGGCTGGTACTATACTTAACCGACCTTACTGGTCATAACTACTGTAACATTCATGGACGACGAACATAGGATTAAAACACTGGACCGTTACCAATACGTAGGATAGGACTTATACGCTTACCAAAGGATTCCATACCACAGGACTTTCTTTAAGTCTTTTTCAACTGACCAAGGATAGCATTCAAAAACTTTACCCTATTCCACGCGATAAATCATTACTGTATACTTCAAGGACTACGGTGACAGTTGTGGCCCGCCATTCTCTCATAGACATGGCCCCTGGTCCCTATGTAGTACAAGGTTGCTGCCCCTTGTTTGTAGAAGAACAACGGTGTTACTTTTTGATCCATAGCTAAACGGATGAAGTTTTGGTTTGGTTTGGTTTGTTTTACGGCATATCAACCTCGGTGGGTCATTTAATGCCGACGAAGTTGTGAAATAAATTCATTCTGAATGCATAATACAATTTTGTTTATAAACTCATGTTTTTCTATTCAACCCATAGATGGGACCCTAACAGGTACTACCACACCAGGTCAGAGTGGACCAGGGAGAAATGGTGATGAAGGGGTGCTCCACATACCCCAAACCTCCAGAACTGGAACCTCACCATCAGATAGAGTTTAACGTCATTCCCAGGACATGTAGACATTCTAGCACCCGTATGATAAAAAGGGGTTGGGGCTTGCCATAAGGGCAGTAGGGTTGGGAAAATCATATAGATGCTAGGGCTTGACATGACCAGCCGATTGATCGAAGGGGGCCTCTCCAACCGCCCGTCTAGCCCAAGATAAAGCCAAAGTGGAGTATTGCAAGTCCTGAACTGCTCATCCACCTGGGTTCTATCCTTTACACAGAGTCAATACCTTCTGATATAATGGAATGACCCATCACGGGTCGCCACCTACGGCCAACAGGTGGCCCAATTGGGGGAGTCTTACCCCTCTGCAGAGGTGCAGTCGGTGCATTCTAACGCCCCACCGACAGGGGGAGGATGAAGTTTTATACTTTTCCCAAAGATATTAGAAAGTGAACACAACAGCGCGAGTGGAGTTCGAACTCACGTACAGCGGTGTCACAGTCCAGCATTTAATCACTACCCTCCGCCCCAGGGAATCTCCCCCGAGGGCCGGTATCAAACTAGGAACCTTGTGATTCCTAGCCGAACGCTCTACCGTCTAAAAGACCATGGAATATTTCTTCTTTATGATCTTAATCTGTATTCTTTCTAGTCTTTTTCTTTTCGTAAATTTGAATCTAGATGGAGAAACTGTCCCATACTTTGTACTCAAGCGCCTTCACTGGTCATTCTCAAGGTGGCATTATTTGTTTGGTTTAGTGTGTTTTTTCTCATATTTGAATGTTGAAAAAGGTAAGGAACATTTTTTTGTGTAGTTGTTTTTCTAGTGAGAGAGGAGACCTTCCTCGTGCAACATGGTGTGACAGAGAAAGTGGCAGGCGTGAAGACTTGTCGTAATTCTCGAAGGAAGCGGGCTAGGCTTTGCTTGGCGTGCAGGACTGACCTAGAGTCGAACCCGCGTCCTTCAGAATGTGAGCGCTGTGGACGAGCAGTGAAATAGGAAATACCAGAGTGGCCCGGATGTAGGTGGTCGCGCCGTAAGGATTGACGCGTATTTGCAGTGCTGACGAGTGTCGCACATGCTGCACGGACAATTCTGAATTGTCGACCACTTTAATAACATGCTATTAGAGATAATTTCTATAATTTCACCGTAGAACATAACAACAGCAACAACATCAATAACAACAGTAATAGCAACAAAAATTAAAAGAAAAATTAAGGAAGTAGTTTGATCAGTTAGTGATTTGAAGAGAAGGAATAATAGGCCTTAAAAGTAAAACTCAAATATTTTTTATTGAATAATCCACCGTTTTCCTTCGACACATACAGACACACACACAACAACAAAAACAACAACAGCAACAGCGACGATAGTAATAAAAACAAAAAAACAAAATCAAAATTAAGGAATTAATGTTTTATCAGTTAGAGAATTGGAGTATGTGATTTGAGGAGATGAATGAATAACAGATGTTAAAGTAAAACTCAAACAAAGAGGATGATAATAATGATGAGGATGATAATAATGATGAATAATTGTCATAATCAATGCAATAATATTAATTGATAATACAATCAGTAGGAATAATGAAATCAACAATCGAATAGATATACATTTAAAAACAATTAACATGGAGTACATCAAAAATCAACAGATCCATTGGCCAAAATATTAAAATGAAGGACTATTTATAATAAATATGTATTATTCAGAATATTTTCTTCTTTTGTGAATGCACCTAATTCAGTGCTGAATATTAATAACATGAGAATATTATAGTTTATGTAGAAATTCATCTAATATATACGCGTCAGGCTCTGGTTTTACTGATGCATTTTGTTTAAAGGCAGATAAAAAAATGTAGATAAACATTTAATGTACGAAATCATAGTATAGATAAATGTGAAATACATCCTTCTCGCTTCTTCATTTAATTAACAATAATAATCGTTGAAAATTTGATGATAAATATATCCGTAAACTAAATACGCATACTTCGGGATTAAATAAGTATTAAATATTTATATAATATATTGAGGGTTATCATAGTGATCACCACTTCAATGGATGGAAAGAAAGGAATAAAAACAAGGGCCCTTTCGTCCGGTGCTTGTCAAGTTATACACCCGGAATCGATTAAAAGTCAAGTTGTAAACAATTTTTTTTTGACACGAATGGATATGGAAGGATTAAGGAATCGGTTTGACAAGAAGTGGGGCGGGCGAAACAGAACTAAGACCCCCCCCCCCGCCCATCAAGTCACACCAGGCCCAAGCCGCTCCCCAATGAAATAAGTGAGTGCTTAGGCCTAATTTGTTAGCACAAGAAATATACTTTTTATAAAACATGCCGAATAAAACAGCTAGGCTTTTTTTCAAGATTGAGACCAGACCTTCTTGTCGTAATCGGGAGCCATCACGGAACTTTGGACCTAACCCTATATTTAGTTCACGGAGGTATCCAGTCCAATTGGACACATGGCCTAGTGGATAAAAGAGTTAGGTTAAGACAGTTCTAAGTGACAGTTATCTCTAGACTGCAGGTTCAATACGAGTCAAGGACAGCAGTAACACAGAATAATAATTACCACAGCTTAACGCCTCTACCCCAGCTATGGTTAGCGGGATGAGAACGGGATACCCCCGTGAACAGAATAAAGGGTTAGGTTCAAAGTTCCGTGATGGCTCCCGATTACGACAAGAATGTTTCCGAGTTCGAAAATAAGGCTCCCATATCCGAAAAGAAGGTTCCCGAGTCCGAGAAGGTTCCCGAGTCCGACAAGAAATACCTGAAGAAGGCCGGAGGGCACGCCTGCCGAAACGTTGTACAGATAACAATGAGGATGAGGACAATAGTCCGAATAACGCAGATAATACTAGCTTTTTTCCCCAATCGTTTCTTTAAAGTACAAGTGGTGCAGCGATAGATTAGCACTGACACGGCTACGGCTTGGAAGAACTGTCGCTTTATCTTATCAAAGTGATCAGATTTCAATCAGATTGATAATCTGTCTATGGCAGTCCATGCCTTTCCTATGCATATATTTCTATAAATGAGATATTACTACCTAGGTATCTGAACTGGTCTGCTAATTTCAGAGACTTGTCATCGAGTACAGGTATGTGTCAGTCTTGTTTAAGATGAACTCCGTTTTATGTGAATTCACATGGAGGTCAATACTTTCCCTATGCTATGATTGGTAATTTATCTATGGCAGTCCATGTCTTTCCAATGTGTATATTGACATCGCTTTCTGTAGATGAGATATTACTACCTAGGTATCTGAACTGGTCTGCTAATTTAATCGAGAAAAGATATATGTCAGTCTTGTTTAATATACTGGGATTGGTATTTTATCTATGACAGTACATGTCTTTCCTATGCGTATATTGACATCGCTTTCTGCAGATGAGATATTGCTACCTAGGTATCTGAACTGGTCTGCTAATTTAATCGAGAACAGATATATGTCAGTCTTGTTTAATATATTGTGATTGGTATTTTATCTATGACTGTACATATCTTTCCTATGCGTATATTGACATCGCTTTCTGTGGATGAGATATTATTACCTAGGTATCTGAACTGGTCTGCTAATTTCATCGAGAACAGATATATGTCAGTCTTGTTTAATATACTGTGATTGGTATTTTATTTATGACTGTACATATCTTTCCTATGCGTATATTGACATCGCTTTCTGCAGATGAGATATTACTACCTAGGTATCTGAACTGGTCTGCTAATTTCAGAGACTTGTCATCGAGTACGGAAATGTGTCAATCCTGTTTAAGATGAACTCCGTGTTATGTAACCAACCCCTCCGCACGAGCAGGATGTGACACAAGGTCAATTTCTTAAGCGGAGTTTAACAGGTTTGAATTCAGAGTTTTCCTTCTCCTAGACCGGTTGCCTAACCAAGGCTAAAGACCCCAGTCTGCCCTGCTATTTAACCATAGCTGGAGGGAGAGTAGGATTCATACCTTTCCCAAGGGTATTAGCACTAAGTGAAAATGCAATTACCACGTCCAGGATTTGAACTTGGGGCGACGAGTCCATTTCCCATGACTTTAACCATTACACCACGCGCTTCCTACATATTCGTACGTATAAGTTATCTATAGATGCATTTTAATTTTAAAGTAATTATCTAAATGTAATCATTCACATCGCGTTCCACGCTAGTGTCACGTGTCTATTCTATTTCCGGTGAGGCTTAAATCTTTAGTGGGATGAGCTGTTGCCCAAACACCAAATCGCCCTTCTCCACGGTGCCGCTGTAATCCAAAGGAAAGGTAAGAAACATATACAGTTTGGCAGCGGTAGTGTCGCAGGAGTTACTGGGTAGTACTGGATTTCAACATCACACCAGCTTAGGAACTCAGGCTCCTGATTTATTTTTGGAGTTTACTCTTTGTTTATTTCTTTGTTTAATGTTATACCAACCATCGTGGGTTATTTAATGCCAAATGCATCCTTGTATGTATGTATGTAAGTAGGTTTTGGGGCGGTCCAGTAGCATAACGGATATCGTACTGGAATATGACAACGTAGCGAGTTCAAAATTTAATAGTGCCAGTTTAGCTCGGTCGGTAGAGCGTGGGTCGAGGAACCTTAAGTACACTGGTTCGATACCGGCCCTCGCCAACTCAGCGTATGAGTAGCACAGGAATCTGTGCGGTACAGAAATGAGCTGATGGTAGGTGTGGTGCTCCATCCCAGATGCCAAAACAATCTCCTTGGTCTATTGCTAGTGAAAAGGGGATGTACTTCCTTGCTGTTTGATACCGACATTAGGCCACCCGACGACTTTTTACTTACAAATTCAGCACCCACTATGCTACAGGGACTCTCCTACGCATGCATGCATACATACATACATACATACAAGGATGCCTTTGGCATTAAATAACCCACGATGGTTGATATAGCATTAAACAAAGGAATAAAAGCAGTTTCATTTTTCTCGTACAGAAAATTGATAGGCGTGAAAAGATGAAGAAAAAAGAAAGAAAGATGATCTTATAGATCCGGTAGACAAAAAAAAATGAATAATAATAAAATGATAAAGACTAAGAGGAAACGTAGCTGTCTTATGGAGTGGATGTCTTATAGGAGAGACAAGACATAAGCTCTCAGACAGAAGACAAAACTAATTAAGGACGCCTACAAATTCAGCACACTCTATGGTTATTCACTTGAGTGAGCATTTTGTCTACTATTGATTAACAAGTTTATTGAATTTCGAAAGGAGGCTAGCACGTCTGGTGGCCAGACGTTTGCTCCAGTTGTCGCTACCTTTCTCTCTTTTGCTCCCTCTCTCCTTCTCTTTATATCTCGCTAGAAGTGGCTACCCGGCGTCGCCTGGGTAGAGGGGTGATTTTTAAAAAGTAAGTTTCGCAAATCCATTATTACTTATCGCGAGTGAGATCCTCGCTGGTTGCCCCATAAAAATCCATATAACCAAAATATTATTAATGTATAAACATAGTTTATCTTTTTAAATCAAAATTGATTTATAAATTAGATAATAATAAACATTCTGATCAATTGTAGTTTTGTTAAAGTCTAATATATTTTGGAAATATAGGGCTTGCCCTTTCCAAATATTTTTGTTTCATAAATTTTTACCAATTCGTTCCTTCACAGTAGCTCTTTGAAAATTAATTGTGCTTTTCAAGCAATCGTAACATGTGAATTTTCGGTTTCGCGTAAGTAACAAGTGAAATTCTCACACGCACGAAATCTTGTAATACGCACGAATTCTTGTAATCTATATTTAGTAGTCAAGTTCCCAATTAATATATATATATATTTTCCCCTCAAAATTTCCACCTCAGATGCCTACGCCGCATCCTACGCATACGTTGACAGGACAAAGTGCCAAACACAGAAGTGATGGAACGAGCAAACATGAACAGAGATGCCCGCTGTCATCTGCGAGAGACGCTTACATTGGCTTGGACACGTCAGGAGGATGAAGATTTAGTAAGCTGAACATGATATTTAAATCTAAATGGTAGCCCGCGGATCGTAGTTTGCTGATGTAGTATAACGATGGTCACGGTAGAAGTTGTAGTAGTAGTCGTCGTTAGTAGGGGTCGTTATTCAGAAACAACATACGCGCAAGTCGTATAGTTACAAGGGGATTTTTATATATTTCTAGGCTCGTGGGTTCTTTTTCAGAGAGAAGGAAAGACAGAGAGAAAGACAGGGAGTATCGTCAAATTATCCTATCGTCAATGTATCATACTCTGTACCGCTGTCCCACACCCACACGAGGGACTGGGGCCAATGTTTGACTCCTACTAAGGCCGAAAGGAAAAGAGACAGATTTTCTTTTCTCCCGTTTCTCATCCCGGCGTCACATCCGTTTCCTGTCAATACCCGGAACTTCCGTTTTTATTTTTAAATCTATTTCAGGGGTCATTCTTCGGTCAAATTACGGGCAACCCGTTGTGTGTTTCAATTTTTAACCTTTGTTTGTTCATATTTCTTCTTCCCCTCTTTCTCTAGAAATCCGAATACAGTTTTATTTTTAATCCCAAATTTCCGATAGACCCTAGATATTACGCTACAGGTGACCCCTGTTCTACAAGCATGGCTCTGGCATTTAATAACCCACGAAAATTGATATGTCATTAAACAAAAAAAAAGAAAGAAAAAAAAGACATTGCTACTTCCATGCTGTCCTCATTAGCCATTAACGGCCTTGTTCCAGACTTAAAACATCTTTTCCTTTAAATCTTTGTCCATAAAACCAAAGCCTGAAGCTCTGAAATTAAATATTGTCATTATTCTATGAATTATTCAGGCTACTAATCACATATTAGTTGCTGAGATTATTAATTTCTGTGAGAAATTTTGTTAGATCATAAATTATGCGGGCATCAATGTTCGTGTTTTTCTTTTTCTTTTAATAAAATCTTTCTGGACTTTTCTTCACCAACTGTATAGCCGCTTAAAGAGACGTCAAACATAGACACACACACTGCCTAAGGTTCTGCTGAGATAAGTTATGCTTTATGGGAGGCGGGGGAAATAAAGCCGGTTAAATCAAGGGTAACCGGTCAACGGGAAATTTTAGGTGCAGGTCAACAAATGAAAATATGAATTTTTGGACGAGTTCATTAATGATATATGCATATATAACAACAGAAATTGGACATGAAACCTCCCTTCTTGGACAAGTCCATTAATGATATATACATATGTAACGACGGATGTTGGACATGGAACAATTCACAAAAGAAGGGATCTAAAGTGTGAAAAAACCTTAGATAGACAAATAAATGTCCATTCTGGGACAAGTCATTAATAATATATACACATATAAAATGTTAAAAAATACCTTAGATAGATAAATAAACCTCCCTTCTTGGACAAGTCCATTAATGATATATACACGTGTAAAGTATGAAAAATAACCTTATATAAAAGTCAAATAAACCTCCCTTCTTAGACAGGTCCATTAATGATATATATATATATATAATTATATATATATATATATATATATGTGTGGTGTGTGTGTGTGTGTGTGTGTGTGTGTGTTGTGTGTGTATACGTAACGTAAACAGAAATTAGACATGGAACAATTGACAAAAGAACGGCTCTAAATGTTACATAATCATTAGATACCTAAATGATTATGACAATAGTGTAGAAATCATATTAGTGCAGCTGATGGCCTTGAGAGTGAGTGACAGCGTTTGACCTCACTCTGACCTTGCGTTCTGGGGATAACCGTGAGAAACAGAACCCCGATAGAAGCCCCTTCCGGTTTAAGGAGTAAGCAACTCAGTTAATTAGAGTTAGCAAGATGTGAGTCTCACTGTCTGATTGTCTGGTCTGGGGATCTGGAATAAAGTAACATCAAAAGTAAATCGAAGTCTTGTGTTTATTACTAAAAGCTAACAATGACACAAGGCTTCTGATAAGGAACGATCCCCAACAGAAACCAGACACGGAATCCCCATATAAGAAAGACCAGACTTGTAGAAGAAGCAAAGCCGGCCAGAAGACTAGACGACAGAGTAAGAAGTAAGAGAAGTATATAACATATAGATATATAGGGCCGGTAAAGAAGGCTATGCAATATATATCTATCTGGTACCGTGACGACGCCGCTACGTTACATAAAGTATGAAAAATACCTTAGATAGACAAATAAACCTCCCTTCTTGGACAAGTCCATTAATGATATATACAGATGTTGGACATGGAACAATTCACAAAAGAAGGGCTCTAAAGTGTGAAAACACCTAATATAGACAAATAAACCTACTTTCTTGGACAGGCCCATAATGATATATATATATATATATATATATATATAATATATATATATATATATATTTTGTTATTTATAGTCACCAATACATTTAAAAGTCCGTTTTACAATGGTTTCGGAACATCACTTTTAGGTGATTCTTCGAATCAGTGAACGTTCACTTTTTCAAAAAGTAAACGTTTCTGATGACGGATAATCACCTAAAAGGTGATGTTCCAAAACCATTGGTAAAACGGACTTTTAAATGTATTGGTGACTATAAATAAATAAATAAATACAGTTCTTACAGAAGTAATTGAGCACTTTAAAATCATTTCTCCAATAATAATAATAACAAAGAATTAACTTATATATATATTATATATATATATATAATATATATATATATATATATATATATATATATGATGGACTTCCCGTCGATCGACATATGAGTGTTCATACAATGAACATCCACACAGTGATTTGTTTATAGTGGTGAAGGCTGTGTTGGACCATCCACAATTTTTGCCACAGTCGATAGGAAAGAATTTGGTGCATCAAGGGTTGCCACAAAGCCAATTCAACGACCGACCTCAGGAATTTTGAATTCAGAGTTATCCCTCTCCTAGACTGGTTACCAACCAAAGGTTGAAGGGCCCAGTTTGCCGCTACTTATTAACCCATAGTTGGCTGGAATTTTTGAATTCAGAGTTATCCCTCTCCTAGATGGTTACCTACCAAAGCTGAAGGGTCCAGTGCCCATATATATATATATAATATATCCAAAAGTCCAGAGAAGAAATCTTCCTTACGACATAGGAGTTTTTTTAAACAACCGTCGCAGTTTGAGAGTTCAATGTGTGCTCTTATTGTTTAGAGTCACAGAGCAAATTTATAAGTAAAGAAAAACAACAAGACTTAGAGATTTGCATTTTAGCCTATTTCGGGAGCTTAAACAAGTGTCTAAATTCTCCCAATCATCAGATGCGATGATGAATTCTTTATTACTTTAAGGCATTGAAAACAATTAAAAATTTTTTTTTATATTGTTGTCCTGTCTGCCAGCGTAGGGTAATAAAAAAAGATATCTGGCTACTTGTCAGTAATTTGTTAGGAATTTCTGTTAAAATCAATCTATTCCAGATTTTAGCTAAAAGGGCAACCCCAGTTCAGTTATTTAGTAGTTTATTATTCTTTATTTGTTCCTATCTACCTTAATTTATTTATTCTATTCTAAATGTTTTTTTCTTTCAAAGTTACTCAAATACCACACACACACACACACCCATATATATATATATATATATATATAATATATATATATATATACGTAACAATAGAAATTGGACATGGAACAGTTGACAAAAAAGGGCTCTAAAGTGTAAAAAATACCTTATATAAACAAATAAACCTCCTTTCTTGGACAAGTCCATTAATTGGTTATTTCCTCTAAGTCTAACATAAACAAAGGGAAATAACTCATGACTGATAAATTATTATTTATATTCCCATTAAACTAACCTTAACCCTAACCCTAACCCTAAACCCTAAGCCCGTCTTCTTTGTTCCTAGTAAATCAATAAATAAATAAATAATTTATCAGTCAAGAGTGGTTCCACTTTGTTTATGTTAGACTTATAGGAAATAACACATCAATGATATATATACACACACAAACGGGCCGGATTAATTCAGACGGTAGAGCGTTCGGCTAGTAATCACAAGGTTCCTGGTTCGATACTAGCCCTTGCCAACTCAGCTTATGAGTAGCACAGGGATCTGTGGCACTCCAGCTCGGACGCTAAAATAATCTCCTTGGTCTAGCACTAGTGAAAAGGGGATATACTCCCTAGCTGTCAGCCTGATACCGACATTAGGCCGCCCCGACGACTTTTACATTTTACCTTTACATACGTAACAACAGAAATTGGACATGGAACAGTTGACAAAAGTAGGGCTTCAAAGAGTTAAACATACCTTAGATAGACAAATAAACACCCCTTCTTTGACAAGTCCATTATAAAATAAAAAAACGCCCTCCGGGCAATGTAAAAATATATTTTGGAAAACATATTGCCTGAGGGGTGGGAGTTAAAAATTCAATGTCAGCGAGTTTGTACCCTAAGTACCTAAGTAAGTAAAATCATCAAATTCATTAAAAGATTAAAAAATAAAACAATTGAAATGTAAAACTTTAAATATGTATTAAAATAAAACAAACAATATATAGAATATATAATACCAGTCATGTTATTTATTAAAACTTGTTTTAAAAAACAATGAGGACTGTCTAATGTGCATGTTCAAATTTTGAGTGTATTTATTCTATTTATGACGATTTTCGGTAATGTGACGTAAGCAGTTGACGTAGTTTTTGTTACAGACAAAACCGGAAGCGAATCTCCCATTATCAATAGATATAAATACGTAACAACAGGTTGAGGTAAGGAGTGAAGTGTGGGCGGCTATCCATCAAAGGGAATTCCTTTGAAGTCCAGAAGAAGGTACGGGTTAAATCAAATAAATAAGTCAAAAGTTTAAAATAAGAAAGTATGATATTTGAAATGTTCATTCACCATTGCTCCCGTGGTCCAGCTCTGATCGGAGTGGATTAGCCCTGTTAGAGTCCCATCTATAGTTTAAATAGAAAAATGTATTCGTTGAAAAAATTGTGTATCCATTAGATGAATCTATTTTCAAAACTTATCGGTATTAAATTGTTACATTAATCTATGCGGTTGCATAAGATTATTGTCAATCCCTGTATTTCTAAGGATTGCCCTCATATCACGGGCGGGACTTTCATTGGAATAGTACAGAAAGTCCGCGAAATACGTGAAGTCACGTGGGACATGGTTGTGTCTCAGTTTAGTTGGACGTCAGCAGAATGTCCTGCCTTAACTGGAACTCACTGCATACGCGCGCTATGTTAGTCAGATGTTAGTTACATGAAATGTTATTTAAGTAATAAAAGCTTAAGAAAATAACACAGTTTTGTGGTTGGTGAATGTCTTGGTAACAAGACTGATCTAGAAGAAGAAATGAGTTAAGTGCGACCGACCGCCAAAGAAAAGTCAAGACGCTAGAAGAAGACCTAGAAGAACTTAAGATATCAAGACCCAGAAGAAGAATAGAAGAAGTAAAGAAAAGTATCAACCAAAATGACCCGCTGGGTTGATAGCCGGTAAAACAAACAAAAACAAACAACCATATAATTACTTGCAAAGAAAAAAACCCCAAAAAGACAGATATTAAAATAACTAACAAGGGTTGACATGCTGTAAAACTATCCAACCAACCAACCAACCAAACCAACTAAACCAACATAGAATTGCTACAAAAGAAAAAAGACTGATTTCGTCGTTAATAAAATAACCAACCAACCAACCAACCAACATTTTAGCCAATCCAGTTAACGCTGTAAGATAAGTCTTAAAATAGCCAATAATAATTGTTATCTGTACAACCTTTTGTCCAATGTGCCCTCCAGCCTTTCTTCAGTTATTTCTTTTCGAAACCCTGGACCCTCTCGGACTTGGGAAATTCTTTCAAAGTGGAACTTCTTTTCAAACTTGGGAACCTTCTTTTCAAAAAGAATCCAACAAGGGCTGACATGCTATAAAATTTCACAAACCAACCAACCAACCAACAACCAACCAACATTTTAGCCAATCCAGTTAACACTGTGAAGATAATATTAAAATATCCAATAAAAAGTTACTAATGTAATGTGATTTTTTACCTTTACTCACATTTTAATATTTTTTTCAAAGATTCAGACAAATATTGGCATAAAGTATTCTAAATAACGCCAAACAAGGGTGCACATACTATAAAACAAACAACCAACCAGACCAACCAACCAACCAACATATAATTGCTTGAAAGAAAAAAAACACACTGAGTACAGCTTTAAATAACTAACAATTGGATTATACATTGTATAAAACCAACTTACCAACCAATCGATCAACTTAAAATTACTTGAAAGAAAAGAAATGATTTGTCTGTAAATAATAAAGCAAGGGTTGAAATTCTATAAAACCAACCACCAACCAACCAACCAACCAACATTTCAACCAATCCTATTAACACTGGATGAGTTAAATCTTAAAATATCTAATAAAAAAGTTACTAATGTATGATTTTTTACCTTTACTTATATTTCAATATAAAAAACAAAATTCAGACAAATAATGGCACACAGTGTTTCAAATAATCCAACAAGGTTAAATGCTATAAAACCACAAACCAACCAACCAACCAACCAACCTTTCAACCAATCCAGTTAACACTGTGAAGATACGTATTAAAATATCCAATAACAAGTTACTAATGTATAGCATGTCAAGAGTTGACATGCTATAAAACCAACCCACCAACCAACCAACCAGCCAGCCAACATTTCAGCCAATCCTGTTTATTCTGTGAAGATAAGTCTTAAAATATCCAATAGATTTTAACTAGTGTATGGTTTTTCACCTTTACTCATATTAATACTTTTTTCAATAATTCAGACAAATAATGGCATATAGTATTCTAAATAACCCAAAAGGGTTGACTACTATAAAACACCAACCAACAAACCAACCAACCAACCAATCTATATTTCTTGAAAATAAAAGGAAGAAAAAAATTTGAATTAAAAAGAAAGTTGTAGATAAATAAGAATACGATAAATTGGCAATTTTTGTTTTGTTTAGCAGTTTTACGGCACATGTTAACCCCTGTTAGCTTATTTAAGTGCCGAAGTCAGTTTTTTTTTTTTTGCTTTCAAGGAATTATAACTTGGTTGGTTGGTTGGTTGGTTGGTTGGTGGTTTTATAGTATGTCAACCCTTTTTTTGGGTATTGAATACTATATGCCATTATTTGTCTGAATTTATTGAAAAAAATATTAAATATGAGTAAAGGTAAAAAAACCATACACTAGTTAAAAATCTATTGGATATTTTAAGACTTATCTTCACAGAATAAACAGATTGGCTGAAATGTTGGCTGGCTGATGGTTGGTTGGTGCGGTTGTGGTATAGAGTCAACTCTGACATGCTTATACATTAGTAACTTGTATTGATTTTTAAACGTATCTTCACAGTTTACTGGATGTTGAAAGGTGGTGGTATTGGTGGTTGGTTTGTGGTTTATAGCATTTAACCTGTTGGATTATTTGAAAACACTGTGTGCCATTATTTGTCTGATTTTTTTTTTATATTGAAAATATAAGTAAAGGTAAAAAATCATACTTAGTAACTTTTTTATAGATATTTAAGATTTAACTCATTCCAGTGTTAATAGGATGTTGAAATGTTGTTGGTTTGGTGGTTGGTGGTTGGTATGAATTTAACCCTTGCTTTATTATTTACAGACGAAATATCATTTCTTTTCTTTCAAGTAATTTTAAGTTGATCGATTGGTTGGTAAGTTGGTTTTATAACATGTAATCCATTGTTAGTTATTAAAGCTGTACTCAGTGTGTTTTTATTTCTTTCAAGCAATTATATGTTGGTTGGTTGGTTGGTTTGGTTGGTTGTTGTTTTATAGTATGTCAACCCTTGTTGGGTTATTTAGAATACTTTTATGCCAATATTTGTCTGAATCTTTGAAAAAATATAAAATGTGAGTAAAGGTAAAAAAATCATACATTAGTAACTTTTTATTGGATATTTTAATATTTATCTTCACAGTGTTAACTGGATTGGCTAAAATGTTGGTTGGTTGGTTGGTTGGTTGGTTGGTTTGTGATTTTATAGCATGTCAGCCCTTGTTGGATTCTTTTTGAAAAGAAGGTTCCCAAGTTTGAAAAGAAGGTTCCCAACTTTGAAGAGAAGTTTCCCAAGTCCGAGAGGGTTCCAGGGTCGAAAAGAAATAACTGAAGAAGGCTGGAGGGCACATTGGACAAAAGGTGTACAGATAACAATTATTATTGGCTATTTTAAGACTTATCTTCACGCGTTAATGGATTGGCTAAAATGTTGGTTGGTTGGTTGGTTGGTTATTTTATTAACTGACGAAATCAGTCTTTTTTCTTTGTAGCAATTCTATGTTGGTTAGTTGGTTGGTTGGTTGGTTGGTTGGATAGTTTTACAGCATGTCAACCCTTGTTAGTTATTTAATATCTGTCATTTTTGATGGGTTTTTCTTTGCAAGTAATTATATGTATGTTTGTTTTGTTTTGTTTTACGGCATATCAACCCCAGCGGGTCATTTTGTTGTATACCCTTTTCTTTACTTCTTCTATTCTTCTTCTGGGGTCTTGATATCTTAAGTTCTTCTAGGTCTTCTTCTAGCGTCTTGACTTTTCTTGGCCGGTCGGTCGCACTTAACTCATTTCTTCTTCTAGATCAGTCTTGTTACCAAGACATTCACCAACCACAAAACTGTGTTATTTTCTTAGCTTTTTTACTTAAATAAACATTTCAATGTAACTAACATCTGATAACATAGCGCGCGTTATGCAGTGAGTTCCAGTTAAGGCAGGACTCTCTGCCTGACGTCCAACTGAAACTGAGGACACAACAGTCCCACGTGACTTCACGTATTTTCGCGGACTTTCTGTACTATTCCATGGAAAGTCCCGCCCGTGATATGAAAAGGGCAATCCCTTTAGAAATACAGGGATTGACAATATCTTATCCAACCGCATAGATTATGTAACAATTTAATACCGATAAAGTTTTGAAATAAATTCATTCTTAATGGATACACAATTTTTTTTCACGAATACATTTTCTATTTAACCTATAGATGGGACTCTAACAGGTACTACCACTCCGAGTCAGAGTGGACCAGGGAGCAATGGTGATGAACATTTCAAATATCATACTTTCTTATTTTAAACTTTTGACTTATATTTGATTTAACCCGTACCTCTTCATGGACTTCAAAAGGAATTCCTTTGAGGATAGCCGCCACACTTCACTCCTTACCTCAACCTGTTGTTACGTATTTATATCTATTGATAATGGAGATTCGCTTCCGGTTTTTGTCTGTAACAAAAACTACGTCACTGCTTACGTCACATTACCGAAAATCGTCATAAAATAGAATAAATACACTCAAAATTTGAACATGCAACATTAGACAGTCCTCTGTTTTTAAAACAAGTTTTAATAAATACATGACTGGTATTATATATCTATATATTGTTGTTTTATTTTAATACATATTTAAAGTTACATTTCAAATTTGTTTCTATTTTTATCTTTTAATGAAATTTGATGATTTTACTTACTTAGGTATTAGGTACAAACTCGCTGAAACATTGAATTTTTAACTCCCACCCCTCAGGCAATATGTTTCAAAATATATTTTTACTTGCCCGGAGGCGTTTTTTTATTTTATAATGGACTTGTCAAAGAAGGGGTGTTTTATTTGTCTATCTAGGTATGTTTAACTCTTGAAGCCCCTAACTTTTGTCAAACTGTTCCATGTGTCCAATTTCTGTTGTTTACGTATGTAAAGGAAAATGTAAAAGTCGGTCGGGGGGCCTAATGTCGGTATCAGGTGACAGCTAGGGAGTATATTCCCCTTTTCACTAGTGCTAGACCAGGAGATTATTTTAGCGTCCGAGCTGGAGTGCCACAGATCCCTGTGCTACTCATAAGCTGAGGTGGCAAGGGCTTAGTATCGAACCAGGAAACCTTTGCATTACTAGCCGAACGCTTCACCGTCTGAATTAATCCGGCCGTTTGTGTGTGTATATATATATCATTGAGTGTTATTTTCCTATAAGTCTAACATAAACAAAGTGGAACCACTCTTGACTGTATAATTATTATTTATTTATTTGATTTTACTAGGAAAAAACAAAGAAGACGGGCTTAGGGTTTAGGGTAGGTTAGGGTTAAGGTTAGTTAATGGGAATATAAATAAATAATTTATCAGTCATGAGTTATTTTCCCTTCGTTTATGTTAGACTTAAGGAAAATAACCAATTAATGACTTGTCAAGAAAGGAGGTTATATTTGTTTATATAAGGTATTTTTTACCTTTTAGAGCCCTTTTTTGTCAACTGTTCATGTCCAATTTCTATTGTATCGATATATATTTATATATATATTATATAATATATATATAGTATGTGTGTGTGTGTGTGTGATGAGTGACTTTGAAAGAAAAAAAAATTAGAAATAGAATAAAAAATTAAGGTAGATAGGAACAAATAAGAATAAATAAAATACTAAATAACTGAACTGGGGTTGCCCTTTTAGCTAAAATCTGGAATAGATTGAATTTAACAGAAATTCCTAACAAATTTACTGGACAAGTAGCCAGATATCTTTTTATTACCCTACAGCTTGAGCAGACAGGACAATATAAAAAAAAAATTTAATCTGTTTTCAAATGCCTTAAATATAAGAATTCATCATTCGCATCTGATGAGTTGGAGAATTAGACACTTTGTTTAAGCTCCCCGAAATAGGCTAAAATGCAAAATCTCTAAGTCTTGTGTTATTTCTTTACTTATAAATTTGCTCTGTGACTCTAACAATAAGAGCACACATTGAACTCTCAAACTGCACGGGTTGTTTAAAAAAACTCCTATGTCGTAAGGAAGATTTCTTCTCTGGACTTTTGGATATATATATATATATATATATGGCAGACTGGACCCTCAGCTTTGGGTAGGTAACAGTCTAGGAGAGGGATTAACTCTGAATTCAAAAATTCCAGCCAACTATGGGTTAAATAGTAGGGCAGACTGGGCCCTTCAACCTTGGGTTGGTAACCAGTCTAGGAGAGGGATAACTCTGAATTCAAAATTCCTGAGGTCGGTCGTTTATTGCATTGCTTGTGCAACCCTTGATGCACCAATTCTTTCCTATCGACCTGTGCCAAAAATTGTGGATCTCCAACACAAGCCTTCACCACTATAAACAAATCACTGTGTGGATGTTCAGTATGAACACTCAATAGGTGATCGACGGGAAAGTCCATCATATATTATATATATATATATATAATATATATATTATATATATATATATATATATATATAAGTTAATCTTCGTTATTATATTATTGAGAAATGATTTTAAAGTGCTCAATTACTTCTGTAAGAACTGTATTATTTATTTATTTATAGTCACCAATACATTAAAAGTCCGTTTTACCAATGGTTTTGGAACATCACTTTTAGGTGATTATCCGTCATCAGAAATACGTAACTTTTTGAAAAAGTGAACGTTCATGATGTCGAAGAATACCTAAAAGTGATGTTCCGAAACCATTGGTAAAACGGACTTTTTAATGTATTGGTGACTATAAATAAACAAATATATATATATATATATAAATATATATATATATATAATATATATATATCATTAATGGCCTGGCCAAGAAAGTAGGTTTATTTGTCTTATATTAGTGTTTCACACTTTAGAGCCCTTCTTTTGTGGAATTGTTTCCATGTCCAACATCTGTATATATCATTAATGGACTTGTCCAAAAGGAGGTTTATTTGTCTATCTAAGTATTTTTTCATACTTTATGTAAACGTAGCGGCGTCGTCACGGTACCAGATAGATATATATTGCATAGCCTTCTTTACCGGCCCTATATATCTATATGTTATATACTCTCTTACTTCTTACTCTGTCGTCTAGTCTTTGGCCGGCTTTGCTTCTTCTACAAGGTCTGGTCTTTCTTATGGGGATTCCGTGTCTGGTTTCTGTTGGGGATCGTTCCTTATCAGAAGCCTTGTGTCATTGTTAGCTTTTAGTAATAAACACAAGACTTCGATTACTTTGATGTTACTTTATTCAGATCCCCAGGGCCAGACAACAGACAGTGAGACTCCACATCTGCTAACTCTAATTACTGAGTTGCTTACTCCTTTAAACCGGAAGGGGCTTCTATCGGGGTTCTGTTTTCACGGTTATCCCCAGAACGGAAGGTCAGAGTGAGGTCAAAACGCTGTCACTCACTCTCAAGGCCATCCAGCTGCACTAAGATGAGTTCTACACTATTGTCATATCATTAGGATATCTAATGATTATGTAACATTTAGAGCCGTTCTTTTGTCAATTGTTCCATGTCTAATTTCTGTTTGTTACGTATACACACACACACACACACACAACACACACACACACCACAACACACACACATTATATATATATATATATATATTATATTATATATATATATATATCATTAATGGACCTGTCTAAGAAGGGAGTTTATTGACTATATTAAGGTATTTTCATACTTACACGTGTGTATATATCATTAATGGACTTGTCCAAGAAGGGAGGTTTATTTATCTATCTAAGGTATTTTAACATTTATATGTGTATATATTATTTAATGGACTTGTCCAAGAATGGACATTTTTGTCTATCTAAGGTTTTTTTCACACTTTAGATCCTTCTTGGAATTGTTCCATGTCCAACATCCTTTTACATATGTATATATCATTAATGGACTTGTCCAAGAAAGGAGGTTTCATGTCCAATTTCTGGTTTCTATAATATGCATATATCATTAATGAACTCGTCCAAAAATTCATATTTTCATTTGTTGACCTGCACCAAAATTTCCCGTTGACCGTTACCCTTGATTTAACCGTTTTATTACCCCGCCTCCCATAAAGCATAACTTATCTCAGCAGAACCTTAGCAGTGTTGTGTGTCTATGTTTGACGTCTCTTTAAGCGGCTATACAGTTGGGGAAGAAAAGTTCAGAAAGATTTTATTAAAAGAAAAAGAAAACACGACATGTGGGATGCCCGCATAATTTATGATCTAACAAAATTTCTCACAGAAATTAATTAATCTCAGCAAACTAATATGTGATTTAGAGCCTGAATATTCATAGAATAATGACAATAATTAATTTCAGAGGCTTCAGGCTTTGGTTTTATGGAACCAAAGATTTAAAGCGAAAAAGATTTTAGTCTGGAACAAGGCCGTAATGGCTATGAGGACAGCATGGAATAGCAATGTCTTTTTTTTTCGTTCTTTTTTTTGTTTAATGACATATCAATTTTTCGTGCGTTATTAAATGCCCAGAGCCATGCTTTAAGAACAGGGTCCCTGTAGCGTAATATCTAGGGTCTCTATCGGACATTGGATTAAAAATAAAACTGTATTCGGATTTCTAGAGAAAGAGGGGAAGAAGAAAATATGAACAAACCAAAGTTAAAATTGAAACACCACAACGGTGTTGCCAGTATTTGACGAAGATGACCCTGAAATAGATTTAAAAATAAAACTGAGTTCGGGTATTGACAGGAAACGGATGTGACGCCGTATGAGAAACGGGAGAGAAAAGAAAATCTGTCTCCTTTTCCTTTCGGCCTTAGTAGGAGTCAAACATTGGCCCCAGTCCCTCGTGTGGGTGTGGACAGCGGTACAGAGTATGATACATGACGATAGGATAAGTTTGACGATACTCCCTGTCTTTCTCTTCTGTCTTTCCTTCTCTCTGAAAAAGAACCCACGAGCCTAGAAATATATAAAAAATCCCCTTGTAACCTATACGACTTGCGCGTATGTTGTCTGAACGGGGAACCCCCCCTACTAACGAGAACTACTACTACAACTTCTACCGTGACCATGTTATACTACATCAGCAAACTACGATCCGCGGGCTACATTTATAGATTTAAATATCATGTTCAGCTTTACTAATCTTCATCCTCCTGACGTGCCAGCAATGTAAGGCGTCTCTCGCAGATGACGCGGGCATCTCTGTTCATGTTTGCTGCGTTCCATCACTTCTTGTTTGGCACTGTCCTGTCAACTATTGGTAGGTGCGCGTTCGCATCTGAGGTGGAAATTTTGAGGGAAATATATTATATATATTAATTGGGGAACTTGATACTATAGATAGATTACAAGAATTCGTGCGTATTACAGATTTCGTGCGTGTGAGAATTTCACTGTTACTTTACGCGAAACCGAAATTCACATGTTACATGCTTGAAAAAGCACAATTAATTTCAAAGGCTACGTAAGGGAACGAATGGTAAAAATTTATTGAAAAAAATATTGGAAAGGGCAAGCCCTATATTTCCAAAATATATAGACTGTACAAAACTACAATTGATCAGAATGTTTATATTATCTAATTTATAAATCAATTTGATTAAAAAAGATAAACTATGTTTATACATTAATAATATTTTGGTTTATATGGATTTTATGGGCAACCCAGCGAGGATCTCACTGCGATAAGCTATAATGGATTTGCGAAAACTACTTTTTTAAAATCCCCCTCTACCCAGGCGACGCCGGACCACTTCTAGCGAGATATAAAGAGAGGAGAGAGGAGCAAAAAGAGAGAAAGGTAGCGACAACGGAGCAAACGTCTGGCCACCAGACGTGCTTAGCCTCCTTTCGAAATTCAATAAACTTGTTAATCAATAGTAGACAAAATGCTACTTCAAGTGATAACCATAGAGTGTGCTGATTTGTAAGGCGTCCTTAATTAGTTTTGTCTTTCTGTCTGAGAGCTTATGTTCTTGTCTCTCCTATAAGACATCCACTCCATAAGACAGCTACGTTTCCTCTTAGTCTTATCATTTTATTATTATTTCATTTTTTTGGTCTACCGATCTTAGATCATCTTTCTTCTTTTTCTTCATCTTGTCACGCCTATCAATTTCTGTACGAGAAAATTGAAACTGCTTTTTTCTTTGTTTTAAGGCTTATTCAACCATCGTGGGTATTTGTTTAAGCCAAAGCATCCTTGTATGTATGTTGATGTATGCATGCATGCGTAGGAGAGTCCCTGAGCATAGTGGGTCTGAATTTGTAAGTAAAAAAGTCGTGGGTGGCCTAATGTCGGTATCAAACAGCAAGGAAGTACATCCCCTTTTCATACATAGACCAAGGAGATTGTTTTGGCATCTGGATGGAGCCCCACCTACCATCAGCTCATTCGTACCGCACAGATTCCTGTGCTACTCATACGCTGAGTGTGCGAGGGCCGGTATCGAACCAGTGTACTTAAGGTTCCTCGACCCACGCTCTACGACCCGAGCTAAACTGGCACTATAAATTTGAACTCGCTACGTTTCATATCCAGTACGAATCCGTTATGCTACTGGACCCCCCAAAACTACTTACATACATAACATACAAGGATGCATTTTGGCATAATAACCCACGATGGTGGTATACATTAAACAAAGAAATAAACAAAGAGTAAACTCCAAAAAATAAATCAGGACCTGGTTCCTAAGCTGGTTGATGTTGAAATCCAGTACACCCGTAACTCCTGCCGACACTACCGCTGCCAACTGTATATGTTTCTACCTTTCCTTGGATTAAGCAGACGTGGAAGGCGATTTGGTGTTTGGGCAACAGCTCATCCCACTAAAGATTTAGCCTCACCGGAAATAGAATAGACACGTGACCCTAGCTTGGAACGCGATGTGAATTGATTACATTTAGATAATACTTAAAATTAAAGCATCTATTTAGATAACTATACGTACGAATATGTAGGAAGCGCGTTGGTTGTAATGGTTAAAGTCATGGGTAAAATGGACTCGGTCGCCCCAAGTTCAAACTGGACGTGGGTAATTGCATGTTCACTTAGTGCCTAATACCCTTGAAAGTATGAATCCTTTACTCTCCCTCCAGCTATGGTTAAATAGGGCCAGATGGGGTCTTTAGCCTTGGTGGAGGCAACCGCTCTAGGAGAAGGAAAACTCTGAAATTCACCTGTTAAATCCGCTTAAGAAATCTGACCTTGTTCCAACCTGCTCGTCGGAGGGTTGGTTACATAACAGGTTCATTCTTCAAACAGGATTGACACATTTCCGTACTCGATGACAAGTCTTTCTGAAATAGCAGACCAGTTTCAGATACCTAGGAGTAATATCTCATCGCCAGGAAAGCGATGTCCAATATACGCATAGGAAAGATATGTACAGTCATAAATAAAATACCAATCACAGTATATTAAAACAAGAACTGACATATATCGTTCTCGTAAATTAGCAGACCAGTTCAGATACCTAGTATTAATATCTCATCCACAGAAAGCGATGTCAAATACGCAAGAAAGATATGTACAGTCATAGATAAATACCAATCACAATATATTAAACAAGATGACAATATCTTTCTCGATTAAATTAGGCAGACCCAGTCAGATACCTAGGTAGCAATATCTCATCGCAGAAAGCATGTCAATATACGCATTAGGAAAGAATGTACTTGTTCATAGAAAATTACCAAATCCAGTTATATTAAACAAGACTGAATTATCTTTCCGATTAAATTAGCAGACCAGTTCAGATACCTAGTAGTAATATCTCATCTACAGAAAGCGATGCTCATTTACAATTGGAAAGACATGGACGCCATAGATAAATTTACCAATCATAGCATAGGGAAAGTATTGACCTCCATGTGAATTCACATTAAAACGGATTCATCTTAAACAAGACTGACCATACCTGTTACTCGTGACAAGTCTCTGAAATTAGCGACCAGTTCAGATACCTAGGTAGTTAATATCCTTCATTTATTAGAAATATATGCATTAGGAAAGGCATGGGACTGCCATAAAGCAGATTATCAAATCTTGATTTGAAATCTATCACTTTGATAAGTAAAGCGACAGTTCTTCCAGCCGTAGCCGTGTCAGTGCTAATCTATCGCTCACTCCTTGACTGAAAGAACATTGGGAAAAAAGCTAGTATTATCGCGTTATTCGGGACTATTTGGTCCTCATCCTCATTGTTATCTGTACAACGTTTCGGCAGCGTGCCCTCCGGCCTTCTTCAGTATTCTTGTCGGACTCGCGGAACCTTCTCGGACTCGGAAACCTTCTTTCGGATATGGGAGCCTTATTTTCGAACTCGGAAACATTCTTGTCGTAACGGAGCCATCACGAACTTGAACCACCCTTATTCTTTCACGGGTATCCGTTCTCATCCCGCTAACCATAGCTGGGGAGAGGCGTTAAGCGTGTAATTATTACTGTTACTGCTGTCTTGACTCCGTTTGAACCGCAGTAGCAGATAACTGCTCACTTAGAAACTGTCTTAACTAACTCTTTTATCCACTAGGCCTGTGTCCAATTTGGACTGGATACCTCCGTAACAAATGATAGGGTTAGGCAAAGTTCCGTGATGGTCCCGATTACGAAAGAAGGTCTGGTTCAATCTTGAAAAAGCCTAGCTGTTTTATTCGCATGTTTATAAAAATATATTCTTGTGCTAACAAATTAGGCCTAAGCACTCACTTATTTCATGGGGCGGCTGCCTGGTTTGACTTGATGGGCGGGGTGGGAGGTTCTTAGTTCTGTTTTCGCCCGCCCCACTCTTGTACAAACCGATTCTTAATCCTTCCATATCATTCGTTCAAAAAAAATTGTTACAACTTGACTTTAATCGATTCCGGATCTCTCTCTTTTTTNCTATATATACGCGTCAGGCTCTGGTTTTACTGATGCATTCTTGTTTAAAGGCAGATAAAAAAAATGTAGATAAACATTTTAATGTAGAAATCTAGTATACGATAAATGTGATATACATCCTTCTCGCTTCATCAATTTAATTAAACATAATAATCGTTGAAAATTTGATGATAAATACATCCGTAAACTAAATACGCATACTTAGGGATTAAATAATATTTAAATATTTATATAATATATTGAGGGTTATCATAGTGATCCACACTTCAATGGATGGAAGAAAGGAATAAAACAAGGGCCCTTTCGTCCGGTGCTTGTGTCAAGTTATACACCGGAATCGATTAAAAGTCAAGTTGTAAACATTTTTTTTGACACGAATGGATATGGAAACGGTTTGACAAGAGTGGGGCGGGCGAAAACAAAACTAAGACCCCCCCCCCAATCAAGTACACCAGGCCAAGCCGCTCACCCAATGAAATAAGTGAGTGCTTAGGCCTTATTTGTCTGCACAAGAATATTTTTTTTATGAAACATGACGATTTAAACAGCTAGGCTTTTTTTTTCAAGATTGAGACTAGACCTTCTGTCGTAATCGGGAGCCATCACTGAACTTTTGAACCTAACCCATTATTCAGTCCACGGGAGTATCCGGTTCAATTTGACACATGGCCTAGTGGATAAAGGAGTTAGGTTAAAGACATTCTAAGTGACAGTTATCTCTGGATTGCAAGGTTCAATCAGAGTCAAGGACAGCAGTAAAAGATAGAATAATAATTACATAGCTTAACGCTCTACCCAGCTATGGTTAGTGGGATGAGAACGGGATACCCCGTGGACTGAATAACAGGGTTAGGTTCAAAGTTCCGTCATGGTTCCCGGTTACGAACAAGAATGTTTCCGAGTTCGAAAAGAAGGCTCCCATTTCCGTAAGAAGGTTCCGGAGTCGAGAAGTTTTCCGAGTCCGACAAGAAATACCTGAAGAAGGCGCGGGGGCACGTCGGCCAAAACGTTGCACAGATAACAATGAAGATGAGGACAATAGTCCGAATAACGCAGATAATACTAGCTTTTTCCCCAATCGTTTCGTTAAAATACAAGTGGTGCAGCTATACATTAAGCACTGACACGGCTCGGCTTGGAAGAATTATCACTTTATCTTATCAAGTGATCAGATTTCCAAAAAGATTGATATCTGTTATGGCAGTCCATGCCTTTCCTATGCGTATATTGACATCGCTTTCTGTAGATGAGATAGTACTAACCTAGGTATCTGAACTGGTCTGCTAATTTCATCGAGAACTGATATGTGTCAGTCTTGTTTAAGATAAACTCCGTTTTATGTGAATTCAATACCTCCCTATGCTGTGATTTGTAACTTGTCTATGGCAGTACATGTCTTTCCTATGCATACATTGACATCGCAGCCCAGGTGGATGAGCAGTTCATGAATGCAATATCCACTTTGGCCCTATCTTGGGCTAGACGGGCGGTCGAAGAGGCCCCTCCGATCAATCGGCTAGTCACGTCAAGCCTAGCACCTATATATTTTCCCAACCCTATTTGCCTTTAATGGCAAGCCCCAACCATTTTATCATATGGGTGCTAGAAGGCGTTGGCTGCGGGTCTACATGTCCTGGGAATGACGTTAAACTCTATCTGATGGTGAGGTTCAGTTTTGGAGGTTTGGGGAATGTGGAGCACCCTTCATCACCATTGCTCCTGGTCCACTCTGACCGGAGTAATGAATTATTCTACATAAACTATAATATTCTCATGTTATTAATATTCAGCACTGAATAGGTGCATTCACAAAAGAAGAAAATATTCTGAAATATACATTTAAAAACAATTAACATGGAGTACATCAAAAATCACCAGATCCATTGGCCAAAATATTAAAATGAAGGACTATTTATAATAAATATGTATTTTTCAGAATATTTTCTTCTTTTGTGAATGCACCTAATTCAGTGCTGAATATTAATAACATGAGAATATTATAGTTTATGTAGATAATTCATCTAATATATACGCGTCAGGCTCTGGTTTTACTGATGCATTCTTGTTTAAAGGCAGATAAAAAAATGTAGATAAACATTTTAATGTACGAAATCATAGTATAGATAAATGTGATATACATCCTTCTCGCTTCATCATTTAATTAACAATAATAATCGTTGAAAATTTGATGATAAATATATCCGTAAACTAAATACGCATACTTAGGGATTAAATAAATATTTAAATATTTATATAATATATTGAGGGTTATCATAGTGATCACCACTTCAATGGATGGAAAGAAAGGAATAAAAACAAGGGCCCTTTCGTCCGGTGCTTGTCAAGTTATACACCCGGAATCGATTAAAAGTCAAGTTGTAAACAATTTTTTTGACACGAATGGATATGGAAACGGTTTGACAAGAAGTGGGGCGGGCGAAAACAAAACTAAGACCCCCCACCCCCATCAAGTCACACCAGGCCCAAGCCGCTCACCCAATGAAATAAGTGAGTGCTTAGGCCTTATTTGTCTGCACAAGAATATATTTTTTAATGAAACATGACGATTTAAACAGCTAGGCTTTTTTTTCAAGATTGAGACTAGACCTTCTTGTCGTAATCGGGAGCCATCACTGAACTTTGAACCTAACCCATTATTCAGTCCACGGGAGTATCCGGTTCAATTTGACACATGGCCTAGTGGATAAAGGAGTTAGGTTAAGACAATTCTAAGTGACAGTTATCTCTGGATTGCAGGTTCAATACGAGTCAAGGACAGCAGTAAGATAGAATAATAATTAACATAGCTTAACGCCTCTACCCCAGCTATGGTTAGTGGGATGAGAACGGGATACCCCCGTGGACTGAATAAAGGGTTAGGTTCAAAGTTCCGTCATGGTTCCCGGTTACGACAAGAATGTTTCCGAGTTCGAAAAGAAGGCTCCCATTTCCGTAAAGAAGGTTCCCGAGTCCGAGAAGTTTTCCGAGTCCGACAAGAAATACCTGAAGAAGGCCGGGGGGCACGTCGGCCAAAACGTTGCACAGATAACAATGAAGATGAGGACAATAGTCCGAATAACGCAGATAATACTAGCTTTTTTCCCCAATCGTTTCGTTAAAATACAAGTGGTGCAGCTATACATTAGCACTGACACGGCTACGGCTTGGAAGAATTATCACTTTATCTTATCAAAGTGATCAGATTTCAAAAGATTGATAATCTGTCTATGGCAGTCCATGCCTTTCCTATGCGTATATTGACATCGCTTTCTGTAGATGAGATAGTACTACCTAGGTATCTGAACTGGTCTGCTAATTTCATCGAGAACTGATATGTGTCAGTCTTGTTTAAGATAAACTCCGTTTTATGTGAATTCAATACCTCCCCTATGCTGTGATTTGTAACTTGTCTATGGCAGTACATGTCTTTCCTATGCATACATTGACATCGCAGCCCAGGTGGATGAGCAGTTCATGACATGCAATACTCCACTTTGGCCCTATCTTGGGCTAGACGGGCGGTCGAAGAGGCCCCCTCCGATCAATCGGCTAGTCACGTCAAGCCCTAGCACCTATATGATTTTCCCAACCCTATTGCCTTTATGGCAAGCCCCAACCCATTTTATCATATGGGTGCTAGAAGGCGTTGGCTGCGGGTCTACATGTCCTGGGAATGACGTTAAACTCTATCTGATGGTGAGGTTCCAGTTTTGGAGGTTTGGGGAATGTGGAGCACCCCTTCATCACCATTGCTCCCTGGTCCACTCTGACCCGGAGTGGTAGTACCTGTTAGGGTCCCATCTATGGGTTAAATAGAAAAACATGTTTATAAAAAAATTGTATTATCCATTAAGAATTGATTTATTTCAAAACTTTATCGGCATTAAATGACCCACTGAGGTTGATATGCCGTAAAACAAAACAAACCAACCAAAAAAAAAAAAAAAAAATTGACATCGCTTTCTGTAGATGAGATAGTACTACCTAGGTATGTGAACTGGTCTGCTAATTTCAGAGACTTGTCATCGAGTACGGAAATGTGCCAGTCTTGTTTAAGATGAACTCCGTTTTATGTGAATACCTTCCCTCGGCTGCGCAGCTGTGATTCGGGTTGTGCTGTTGTATTTCCGAGAACATTCGTACGTATAAGTTATATATAGATGCATTTTAATTTTCAAGTAATTATCTAAACTAGCAAATATATGCACCCTCCGGGTGTAAGTATTTAAGTTTTAAGGTAATAATATATCGTATTAAATTAGAAAGTCTAATGAAACTAAAAAAAAAATGCATATAAAAATGCATAGAACAACTGAAACTTACTTTTCCATCACTCTCGTCTTTCATTTTTATTTTTTCTAATTTAAGTATTTAGTTAAAAGAGGAAGTAAAGAATAAAATGACAGTTATTTTTTCTTGTTAATGGATTTCATTTAAGATTCATTGAAGAGATTTTTGCTTATATTCATTAAAATAAAACCAAACAATTAGAAATCAATAATACTAAGCACATATTTATTAAAATCACATTTTTATATCAATATGCAAATTAGCCTTCCCATTCACACTGTAAACCGCTATTTTGTTGTATATATAAATATAATTGCATGTTGTTAGTATGTAGATAAGGTAAACAGTATTAATAATGTAAACCAATTTTATTAATAATTGAGGTTTAAATAAAAATAAAATCATTGAGAATGTGATGTCAATAACTAAGGAAATTGTGGCTTGAGTAGTAATATAGTTTCGGTTACAGACAGACAAACACACAATCTCCATTATAATAAGATGTAATCATTCACATCGCGTTCCACGCTAGTGTCACGTGTTTATTCTATTTCCGGTGAGGCTTAAATCTTTAGTAGGATGAGCTGTTGCCCAAACACCAAATCGCCCCTCTCCACAGTGAACCCGCCCAGGCCATGAACCCTCCCAGGCCATGTAGTCCCCCCTAAAAAAACACCTGAACACTACTTCATCGTCTCTTGTAGACAGAAGGGTACCAACAACAACAAAAAAGCTGATGGTAGGTGTGGTGCTCCACCTCAGATGCCAAAACAATCTCCTTGGTCTAGCGCTAGTGAAAAGGGGATGTACTTCCTTGCTGTTTGGCTGATACCGACATTAGGCCACCCGACGACTTTTTACTTACAAATTCAGCACCCACTATGCTACAGGGACTCCCCTACGCATGCATGCATGCATACATACATACATACAAGGATGCCTTTGGAATTAAATAACCCACGATGGTTGATATAGCATTAAACAAAGGAATAAAAGCAGTTTCATTTTTCTCGTACAGAAAATTGATAGGCGTGAAAAGATGAAGAAAAAAGAAAGAAAGATGATCTTATAGATCCGGTAGACAAAAAAAAATTAATAATAATAAAATGATAAAGACTAAGAGGAAACGTAGCTGTCTTATGGAGTGGATGTCTTATAGGAGAGACAAGACATAAGCTCTCAGACAGAAGACAAAACTAATTAAGGACGCCTACAAATTCAGCACACTCTATGGTTATTCACTTGAGTGAGCATTTTGTCTACTATTGATTAACAAGTTTATTGAATTTCGAAAGGAGGCTAGCACGTCTGGTGGCCAGACGTTTGCTCCAGTTGTCGCTACCTTTCTCTCTTTTGCTCCCTCTCTCCTTCTCTTTATATCTCACTAGAAACGGCTACCCAGCGTCGGCTGGGTAGAGGAAGGGGTAGCAAAAAAGTTAATCTTGCAGGTCCATTATTACTGACACGAGTTGGATACTCGCAGGAAGACCCATTAAAATCCCTATGTATAAAAAGACCTTGCGTCGATTCAGCCACTCCGAAAAGAAAAATTAATGTCTACTATTTAAAATCTTAAATGCAAAAAAATCCTATGCTGTTATCATTTAAATTTAATTTTTTAATTATCCTCACAAATATAAATCAAATCTCTATTATTTTTGCTCAAAAATCAAGACCTGGTGATATTTTAATGTATATATATTATATACTTTGTCGTTAATTGTTATATTTTCAGAGTTTCATCCGGACATACACATCAGCAGATTATAACAGTGAATCCGCTTCTGTGTTAGATCTC
>CM042167.1:369342-388058 GCA_023376005.1 Doryteuthis pealeii
AAGATCCATAAGACAAAAAAAAAAAAACAAAATTAAAAAAAAAAAACTAAAAAAAACAAAAAAAAAAAAAAAAAAAAATAAATAATAAAAATACAAATAATAAAAAAAAAAATTAACCTTAATCACTAAAAAAAAACAATAAATAAAAACAAAATTAAAAATAAAATAAAAGTAAAATAGATAAAATAACAAAAAAAATATAAAAAATTGTTTCTTGTTTGATAACACTAAAAAACAAATAAAAAAAAACTATATATCTAATATAGAAGAAAAAAAAAAAAAATAAAAAAAAAAAAAAAAAAAAAAATAAAACCTATTAATAAAAAAAAACAAAATAAAAATAAAAATAAAATAAAATAGAATAAAGACTAAAAAAAGTAAAAAAAAACCTTTTTTTTCCATTCATTTTTTTTATTTATTATCTAATTATTTCGACAGTATCATTTTCTTTTATATTATAATTTGTTCTTTAAATTATTCTTAATCTAAATATAATATAGTAATATAAAAACTTGACTTTTTATTACTTTTATTAAGATTTAGCAGGAAGAGGGGGTTAGGTAAGTTGAGCACTCTAATCGACTGACGCCCAAAAGCGACAACATCGTGGCAGTGCCTGTCGTAGATTTAAGGGAACTATTAAAGTGTCATAGCCTTTTTTTTATTGAGATAACTTTAGTTTATAAGATTATATTGCGAAAGGAGCAAAAGGCCACTATGCGTGGTCTTTTTAGCTGTTGGTGGGATTTCCTAACGGTTGTTGATCTTGTTGTGTATTATTGGCCGGTGTGTGATGAAAGATGATTACTTTCTCGCTGTTAGGTGCCTTGGGTAAGAGCTTTTAACTGAATCTTATTTTCACGCAGGGGGACGGGCTGCACGGTGTGATGCGTGCGAGGAGGGCTAGAGAAGGATAATCGGAGGGACACAATTTTTTATTAATTCTCTTAAGTGTGTTATTTTCTTCTGTATTAGTTTTTTTGTAGTTATTTAGAGTTCCGAGAGGGACAGTTCATAGTTGTCGTGTGCGGGTATCGCGCGATATGTGACGATATTTTAATGCGCGAGTACAGGATGGCGGATGAGTGGATATAAGGCGATAATAAATACTATTGGCGACGCAAAAATAATTCTACCAAAAAAAACGAAGCGATCCCTGATATCGGTTCCCACCAGCTCTGCCGTTGCGCGTAACGCTCGTGCACCTATACCGTGTACTGCAGAAATATCGCATCGGCCTTAGCCGGAGGACACAATCCGGATTGCCCATCACAGAGGACTGCCTCTTAATCCTCCCGTCTTTCACTGATTTTCTTCTTTTTATTTTTACTTTCATTCTTATGTTCGTTCTTGTCTTCTCTCTCTTTCTTTCTTTTAATCATTTCTTCATATTCTTTCTTTCTTTTTTTTCTTTTCTGTCTTGGGTCTTCTATCCTTCTTGGTTCTGTATTCTTAATGCACCCAATACTTACAATACCATCTCTGATCCTGTTCTTCTACCCAAAAGGAGAAAGGAGAAAGAAAGGAAAAAAAAAAAAATGAAAGAAAAAAAGTTAAGAGAAGAAGAAAGAAAAAAAAGAAAGAAAGAAAAAGAAAGAAAAAAGAAAGAAAAAAGAAAAAAAGAAGAAAGAAAGAAAGAAAAAAAAGAAAGAAAAAAAGAAAGAAAGAAAGAAAGAAAAAAAAAGAAAGAAAGAAAGAAAAAGAAAAAAGAAAAAAAGAAAGAGAAAGAAAGAAAAAAAGAACGAACAAAGAAGAAAGAAAGAAAGAAAAAAGAGAGGAAAGAAAGAAAAAAAAAAGAAAGAAAAAAGAAAAAAGAGAAAGAAGAGAAAGAAAGAAAGAAAAGAATGAAAGAAAAAAGTAAAAAGAAAGAAAGAAAAAGAAAGAAAATAGAAAGAAAGAAAAAGAACGAACAAAGAAAAAAGAAAGAAAGAAAAAAATGGAGGAAAAAAGTAAAAAGAAAGAAAGAAAGAAAGAAAGAAAAAGAAAGAAAGAAAAAAAAAAAAAAAAGAAAGAAAGAAAAAAGATAGAAAAAAGAAAGAAAAAAAGAAAAAGAAAAAAGAAGAAAATAGAAAGAAAGACAAAAGAAAAAAAAGAACGATGAAAGAAAGGACAATTTTTTTTAAAAACCCTGAGAAATAAATCAAGCCAAAAAAAAAAAAAAAAGAAAAAAGAACGAGCCAGTCTTGTCTAAAGAATCGTCTTCAAAAAGCAAACGACACTCATTGTAAAGATTTCTGTAAGCATTAAATAGTGTCGTGATGGTAAATGTGGCCGTGTCTCCCATCCTGTAGACTTTCGCCATCTTTAATGGACAAAAACGTCGATATTCGATCAGGACAGCGTCTAGACGGTGGAAAAATTTACAACCCGACTATTCTTGGCTTGTTTTCAATTATGGCTTCTTATAAATCCGTTCAACGAATCAGGAGTAAATACGCATGCGCAAACACACACACACACACACACAAAATAACCTTGCCTATTCTCCTTTAAGGTTGAGTTATTTGCTATACTAAGTATAGCTCATATGTGGCACAAGGCCAAAATTAAGGGTCACCTAGTTAGAATTGAACTCACTAGTAATATCTGAGAACATACACACGCACGCAGGCCCAAACATACAAGCACAGAGATGATGATAGCTTTGATTTAGGCAGAAAAAAAGAAAGAAAGAATATGTAGCAGTTCCCTGGTAATATTTTCTGGTGATGTATTGATGACACGAAGACGACTGATGTTGAACGTAGAATATTTTATTTACTTCCAAACACCGTGAAATACTGAAATAAAATGGGGTATAAAACAATTACTAATTTACAAAAGGGGTCTTTTAACAAATGCCAGCAACTTCACGGGAAAATTGGAAAGAAACATACCTGTGCGCCGTACCAGTACCGAGAACTAACTAAAAGACTAAAGTTCTAATTTTAGGACGATATTTTCCACACAACCTTTTTGCTGCATCAGCCAGGCGGAAGTCCCTATTTTGCCCTAAGGAAACCTGTTGACCTTCCCATAATGCTATTCAGGCCCTGTGGTCACTCGATTATCAGACCCTAACAGAGTTGTTTCCCTTACACTGTCCAAATTTAAGGGTATATTTTGAGGGTAAAAAATAAATATATCTAACTATTAGGCGCACTCAAAGGCGACAGCTACAGAATATATTGTATTACTGTTATATACTGAGGCTTTCACAGTACCAAATCTTATTATAATGGAGATTGTGGGTTTGTCTGTCTGTAACCGAAACTACACAAGTCACAATTCCCTTTGTTATTTACACACATTCTCCATGATTTTATTTTTTATTTAAACATCAATTATTAATAAAATTGTTTTACAACATTAAGACTGTTAACAATATCTACATACTAATAACATGCAATTATATTTATATATTCAACGAAATAGCGGTTTACAGTGTGAATGGGAAGGCTAATTTGCATATTGATCTTAAAAAATTTGATTTTAATAAATATATGCTTAGTATTATTGATTTCTAATTGTTTGGTTTTATCTTAATAAATATGAGCAAAAATCTCGGGGATAAATCTTAACAGAAATCTATTAACATAACGAAATAACTGTAATTTTATTCTTTACTTCCTATTTTAACTAAATAGTTAAATTAGGGAAATTTACCACTGAAAGACGGGAGTAAGGGAAAATGGTGGAAGAGTTAGTTTCAAAGTTGTTCTATTTTCCGATTATACCCCCTCTGTTCCAAATATTTTTATCTGAATTCTTATTCAGTTTCATTAGCCTTTCTAATTTAACATGATATTTTATTATATTAAAAATTAAATACTTGCACCCGGAGGTTGCATATATTTGCTAGTATATATAACGTTGTATACCCTTTCTTACTTCTTTACTCTGGTCGTATTTTCTTCTGGCCGGCTTTGCTATTCTGATCGTCTATCTTCTAACATCTTGGTCTGGAATCTTCTAAGGTCTTCTGTTTCTATGTTCCTGCTGGCTGGTCGTCCTGGATTCATTTCTTAGTCTTGTTACCAAGACATTCATCAACCACAAGAACATATTACTTATACAAACTTTTATTTCCTTAACTATACATTTCACGTAACTAAATATCTGACTAACATAGCGCGCACGAGTTCCAGCCTTAGGCAGAGTACAAAATGGCCGACTGCTCTGCCTGACGTATAACTGCAAACTGGGGACTCTGAAAAAGGTCCCACGTGACTTCACGTATTTGGCGGGCTTCTGTAATTTTCCATAGAAGGACCCGGCCATGGTATGAAAGGGGTCATCCCCTCAGAATTACAGGGGATTGACAATAATCTTATGCAACCGCATAGATTATGTAACATTATCCATTAAGAATTGATTTATTTCAAAACTTTATCGGCATTAAATGACCCACTGAGGTTGATATGCCGTAAACAAAAAAAAGAAAGCAATCTGTGACACACAGACATACAAGCACAGTGGTGCTTTTTGATTTAGTGCGTCCAGCGACGCACATATTTGCTTTGAATTTACCGGAAAATTCATGGGTCCCAACTGAAGCCGGCTTACTCCTAACTATTTAAATTTATTTACAGTGGCGACCCGTGATGCTTAAGGACGGAGTCTTGGTGGATGAACAGTCAATGACATGCAATACTCCACTTAGACCCTTATTTAGGCTAGACAGGCGGTCAGAGAGGCCCCCTCCGATCAATCGGCTGGTCCCGTCAAGCCTTAGCACCTATATGATTTTCCCAACCCTATTGCCCTTATGGCAAGCCCCAACCGAAAAATCCTGGGACGTATGGATATGATTCTACTGCATCCTTTTAGATTGGCAATCCCCAACCCTTTTTATTATATGGTTGCTAGAAGGCGGTGACTGAGGGTCTAGATGTCCTGGGAATGACGTTAAACTCTATCTGATGGTGAGGCTCCAGTTCTGGAGGTTTGGGGAATGTGGAGCATTCCTTCATCTCCATTGCTCCCTGGTCCACTCTGACCCGGAGTGGTAGTACCTGTTAGGGTCCTATCTATGGGTTGAATAGAAAAATATGAGTTCATAAACAAAATTGTATTATGCATTAAGAATGAATTTATTTCACAACTTTGTCGGCATTAACTGACCCACTGAGGTTGATATGCCGTAAAACCAAACCAAACAAACAAAAACAAACAATGCCTTTTAACGGGACACGCATTATTATTATTATTGTAATTTGAAGAGCTGAGTGAGCCGTTTCTTTATAAACACGTCAATCCCTAATCGTTTTATTACCTTATTTTTCAAGCTGACCTTTCCCAGTTTCTTTGTGAACGCCTGAAGAAAGACCGTCATTGTTGGCTTACACTTCAATATAGTCAATATTTTAAGTTCTGAGAGATGCTATCATGACAAGTACCTAACACATTACTACAATACGACTCACTCGGCTTCTTATCTATCTATCTATCTATCAATATATCTATCTATCTATCTATCTATCTTAGCCCGTTTTTCTGTTTGTCTGTCTATCTGTCTGTCTTTACAGATCTATATATCTATCCATCTATCAGTCTATTCAAATCTATCTATCTATCTATCTATCTATCATGACAAATACCTATCACATAACTACAATACTACTCACTGTGCTTCAGATCTATCTATCTATCTATCTATCTTAGACCGTTTTTCTGTCAGTCAGTCTGTCTGTTTGTCTGTTCAGATCTATCTATCTATCCATCTATTATTCTATTCAAATCTATCTATCTATCTATCTATCTATCATGACAAATACCTATCATATTATTACAATACTACTCACTCTGCTTCAGATCTATCTATCTATCTATCTTAGCCCGTTTTTCTGTCTGTATGTCTGTCTGTTTGTCTGTTCAAATCTATCTATCTATCTATCCATCTATCAGTCTATTCAAATCTATCTATCTATCTATCATGACAAATACCTATCACATTACTACAATACTACTGACTGTTTCCGATCTATCTATCTATCTATCTATCTATCTATCTATCTATCTATCTAGCCCATTTTCTGTCAGTCAGTCTGTCTGTTTGTCTGTTCAGATCTATCTATCTATCTATCTATCTATCTATTATTCTATTCAAATCTATCTATCTATCTATCTATCTATCTATCAGGACAAATATCACATTACTACAATACAACTCACTCTGCTTCAGATCTATCTATCTATCTATCTATCTATCTATCTACCTTAGCCCGTTTTTCTGTCTGTCTGCCTGTCTGTCTGTCCAGATCTATATATCTATCCATCTACCAGTCTATTCAAATCTATCTATTTATCTATCTATCTATCTATCAATCTATCTATCTATCTATCTATGGTTGTTAATATCTAGCTAGCTACCTGGCTACCTCTGTTTACTATCTATCAATTTATCTATCTATCTATCTATCTATCTATCTATCTATCTATCTTAGCCCGTTTTTCTGTCAGTCTGTCAGTCTGTTCAGATCTATTTATCTACCTATCTGTCATTCTATTCAAATCAACCTATCTATCTATTTATCTATCTATCTATCTATAGTTGTTAATATTTAGCTAGCTACCTAGCTACCTCTGTTTACTATCTATATATATATATATATCTGCGTATCTCTGTTCATTCTCTCTCTCCCACTCTATCTCTGTCCCTGTCTCTGTCTGTCTGTCTGTCTGTCTGTCTCTCTCTCCCTCTCTCTCTCTCTCTCTCTCTCTCTCTCTTCGTATCTATTTATCTCTCAGTTCCGATCTATCTCCCAGTCTGTTAAGATCTATCTATCTATCTATCTATCTATTAGAATTATATATATATATATATATATATATATATATATATATATATCAATTTGTTCATTATCTATCTCTGTTTACTATATATATATATATATATTTATATATATATATAGTTAAGAATTAATGGCAAAATGAATGAATGAATGAAATTAAAATGAATGAAATGAGTGGAATCAATAAAAACATATTTTCCAAGGAACCTCTCTCAAAAGTTTTTTAAAAATATAACAAAAAATTAAAAAAATAAAAATAAAGGATAACAATTTTTTTGAGAGATAAGTCCCTAATGGAAAGTCTTCCTCATCTATTATTGGACTCTTTTGAAGCATCAAATTAATATAATTATTATATAAGCTATTGGAGAAGATAAAATCGGTCTCTTACCTTAGTGGTGTTCTATTGAGAAAGGATATATATATATATATATATATATATATATATGATAAGTTGTAAACACGGTGTGTTTGGAATGGCTTTTTGCCGACAATTTTTGGGAGAATATGTGCTTAATTGGAGTCGTACCTAATTTTGAAAATTAATTAATTAATAATGAATTAGGCGGGAATGCCTATTTAAATGTATGGCTAAACAAATCGAGAAAAATAAATCTCTGTATGTACATTTCGGCCTATTAGTCCTCATCAGCAGAGCTATAGATAGGAAGGCCGCCCTGTGCGTGATTTGAACCTACTCTAAACAAATCGTAAAATCTAAGAAGTCCGTTTGGTGTAGGGGTTATGGTGTCGGCCTGTCAGCTTGGCAGTCCGGTTTCAAATCACGCACAGGGCGGCCTTCCTATCTATAGCTCTGCTGATGAGGCCTAATAGACCGAAATGTACATACAGAGATTGATTTTTCTCGATTTGTTTAGCCATACATTTAAATAGGCATTCCCGCCTAATTCATTATTAATTAATTAATTTTCAAAATTAGGTACGACTCCAATTAAGCATATATATATATATATATATATATATATATATATATATATATATATATATAATGTTGTTCTGGTTCCAACGGGAGAAAATTCAATATTTTATAAAAAAGAAGGTCCGCAAAATGTATTATGTTTTTAGAAATTTAAAAAAATTCTTTTTATCTTACATATGCAACACGTGTTTCAGATCTTCTGGTATCTTCTTCAGGCTTTGATCAATAATATGAAAATGAATTCTTACATGCGTGTATATATAGATACATGAGTATTTAACTTCCCTCTACCTGTTTGGTGGGAGTGGAGTATAACGAAATTTCATTTTTAACATTAGTGATTTAAACAGGTGTTTTTGTTTTCTGGGTGGCTTGGTAATAAATTTATAAACTTAGTTTTTATAACTTTTATTAGTTGTTTTGATATAGTTCATCAGATGTTCATTTGATATGTCAGGTGTGTGTTTGTTATTTCTTTTTTGTTCTAAAGAATTTCTGTGATTTTCAACTTAAATTTCTACTTTTTGGGTGTGTGTATATGTGTGTTTATGTATATGTGTCTATGTTTACTATGTTTAAATACTCATATATATATATATATATATATATATATATATATATATATATAATATGGTCCACTCTGACCTGGAGGTATTAGCGCTATGTAAAATGCAAAAAAAAAACGTATTTGTACTCGAGTAACCGACTCCACTTTCTGTGACCATAACCGTTACTCGCCGAGCGTCTCCAAATTCCTGATACTCTAGTTTAAATACAAGATCTACAGAAGTCGTTTTTCCCTAAGGACCAGAAGATTGTTTCGATGTCATTTAAACATCCCGGATATCGTCGTACAGCATTCTAAGATGATTGTCGATCGAACTTGTCGTAGCCTGAAGGCTTGTAAAAGCTCCGAAGCAGAGAACGATGGTCGAAATGTATCAATCATTATTGCCAATACTTTCCCAAAAAAAACATCCTGACACAAGATATCTTAGCATGATTGAGAGTTCACCTGTTTAATGTTGAATATCGGTTTGACAATGTACACGAAAGATATTCTGACACTTCGATTAAATAAAAAAAACAAAAAAACATTTGCTTTAATAATGATTAAAATAAATCAGCATTGAAATATGTCAGAAATGTAGATAATTATTTCTTTCACAGATTTTACGGGCATGTCAACCTGCCTGGGGTTATTCTATGCAATTGAAGTTAGGAAATCGTATAGATGGTATATTAGGGTAGGTCGATTTTTCACTTTTTTAAAATATCAAATTATCCATCTGTCTTATTGTGAAACTTCTATTAACTCATCATTGAGACCAATTTCACCGGTAAGTCCCCATTTTCAAACACACACACACACGTATATATATATATATATATATTATATATATATATATATATATATATACGTGTGTATCTTTATTCCAACGAATTTCATTTCAAATAAGGATTTACTCTGATGAAGAGAGATCAAATCTGTAAACAACAGACGATTATTGCTTTATTGCGCTGACACCTTGTTTCATCGTTTCACGATATAACATCAGTTATATATATAAATATATATATATATATATATATATATATATATATAATATAAAGATTTTGAAGGCAATTTACAATGCAATATGTGTTGAATTTATTTAACTTTTGTTTTTTTTTCTTAAACAACAGATGATTACAATATCGCTGTGGGATAAGTACTTTAAAAAAATCACCTAGTACTTTCAATAACTCTGAGGATGGAATTTTACTTCCGAAAATATTTAGTTTTGAAAAAAAAAAAAGTTAAATAAATTCAACACATATTGCATTGTAAATTGCCTTCAAAATCTTTATATTACACGTACACACAATGCTTCAAAGATACTATAAAGAACAAACTTTATATATTATATATATATATATATATATATATATATATATATATATATATATATATTGACGTACGAACGAGTGTTGAATAAACTGTGGAATATGAAGGTGTCGATGATACAAATTGTAGATAGTGTTCTTAGAGCGTTATGCTGTGTTAATTATCATTCTATGTTACTGCTGTCCTTGGCCAGGATTGAACCTGGAATCCAGAGATAACTGTCACTTAAAACTGTCTTAACCTAAACTCCAATTGGACAATCCAGTGTGAATTTTGGGAACTTATAAACCTAATGTCCTGTTTTGGCTAGAATATCTACCTATTCACTTATGTATGATAAGATGAGGATAATAGTCCGAATAACGCAGATCTATTAGTAATGGAGATTGGCTCGCTATTTGTCTGTAACAAAAACTACGTCACTGCTTACGTCACATTACCCAAAATCGTCATAACACAGAATAAGTACACTCAAAATTTGACCATGTAACATTAGACAATCCTCATTATTTTTTAAAAACATTTTTTAATAAATAATTAATAAATTCATGACCGGTATTATAGAGTTTGTTTTATTTTAATACTTATTTAAAGTTAGAACTAAATTTCTATTTCAAATTGTTTTATTTTTTACTCATTTAATAAATTTGATTTTACTTACTTATGGTGCGAACTCTCTGACATTGAATTTTTAACTCCCACCTCAGGCAACATATTTCATACATTTATTTTTATATCGCCCAGAAGGCGTTTATTTTATTTTTGCTAGTAATACTAATCATCAATCCTCATCTCAAACATTCAGAGAAACGTTGATGTTTTATTTTACTCATTTTTGATGGGTACTCAATATCTTTTAAACTCATTTTTTAAAAACATTTTTAAAAACTCATTTTTTTTATCTAACCCATAAATGGGATCCTAACAGTTACTACCACGGAACATTAGGGTAGGTCGATTTTTTTTCAGAATACTAGGTGTGTCAAAAAAGTATCGAGATTTTTTGTACTTTTTGACACACCTTGTATTCTGATCATCAGAGTGGACCTGCGAGTAATGGTGATGAAGGGATACACCACATTCCCCAGAGCACCAGAATTGGAAATTCAGCATCAGATAGTTTAACGTCATGACCAGGACATGAAGACCCTCAGCCACCACCTTCTAGCACATTCATTCTTCATTTCTATCTTGGTAAATACACCTTTAAACTTGGTACTTTTTTGACACACCTTGAATTCTGAAAAAAAATTAATAAATGGAAAGGTATTTCATTTCAGAATACAAGGTGTGTCAAAAGTACAAAAAATCTCAATATTTTTTACACGTCTTGTATATACAGTGGTATACAGGGTTGGAGGTTGCCATGTAGGCAAAAGGGTTAAAATAATCGTATAGGTGCTAGGGCTTGACATGACTAATCGATTGATCGGAGTGGGCCTCTCTGACTAAAAAGTGCCAAAGTTCGTAAGCCAAGGTACCACTGTATATACAAGACGTTTAAAAAATATTGAGATTTTTTGTACTTTTGACACACCTTGTATTCTGAAATGAAATACCTTTCTATTCATTATTTTTTTTTCAGATTTCAAGGTGTGTCAAAAAGGATAGCAAGTTTAAAGGTGTATTTACCAAGATAGAAATGAAGAATAAATGGAACGTTTCTTTTTTCAGAATACAAGGGGTGTCAAAAACTACAAAAAATATTGATACTTTTTTGACACACCTTGTATAGTGATATGTCCTGGGAAGGGATATATTTAGTAGAATTAGCAGAGTGGTGGTGCCACGGTAACAGCGTGATACAATCGAGCAAGTTAGTAATAGTACTGGTGCGACGTCGTAGTCGCAGGCATTGTACCTCTACATTGCTCTGTATTTATGGCTGACACCAGCCAATCATATTACTGTGAGGGCGGCTACCCAGGTGTATGCATATTCATTACATCAGATAGTAACGGATTTTTTATAAGATATTTTTCTGAATTAATTTGTTTATAAAAATATACTTTATTTTGTAGAACACCATAATTTTCTTTGTGGAGCACTGGCGAGGGGACTTTGGGAAATGCTATCCTGATAATGACATCAAGAACTTTCCTGTCGAACATCGATCGACCATCAATACGGATTGGACGGCCTTCAGAATATCCCCCCCCCCAGCATCCTGCAAAACAAATCAATTTCCAATCTACTTAATGTATTAAGAAAGAAAAAATCTCCCTCACACGCATCGTGTCTCAATAACCTTCAGATGTTTGGCTAAGATTCGCCATCTTTTTTTTTCCTTTTTTTCTGAAAAGAAATTTTCAGGCGAACAAATGCTATATCGTGAAAAAATTAAAAAGAAGGAAAGAAAAAAAATGAATGAAAGAAAGACTAATTTTTATGCCAACATACAAGGTGTGTCAAAAAAGTATCGAGATTTATAGGGAATGTGGAGTGCTCTCTCATTAACATTACTCCCAGGTCCACTCTGATCTGGAGTGGTATTGCCTGTTAGGGTTCCATCTATGGGTTAAATAGAAAAAATGAGTTTAAAGATTTTTTTTTAAATTTGAGTTTAAAAGTAAAAAATGAGTAACCCCCTCTTCGACATAAAATAACCCAACAAGGTTTGACGTGTCGTTAAATCCGATTAAAGAACCAACCAAGCAGCAACCAGCCAGCCAGCCAACAAGAGCCCTCAGCATGAGGTTGGTTTATTTGCCACCCAAGACAGGGCGGCTTTTCAGCTAGTTCTGAATGAATTGGAATACAAGGTGTGTCATAAAAGGGCCGAGTTTGAAGCTGTATTTAACAAAATAGAAATGGAACGTTAATTTTTTTCAGAATACAAGGTGTGTCATAAAAATATTGAGATTGAAGGTGTATTTAACAAGATGAAATGAACAATGAATGGAACGTTAAGTTTTTTCAGAATACAAGGTGTGTCATAAAAGTATTGAGATTGAAGGTGTATTTAACAAGATAGAAATGAACAATGAATGGGACGTCAATTTTTTTCAGAATACAAGGTGTGTCAAAAAAGTATCGAGATTAAAGCTGTATTTACCAAGACAGAAATGAACAATGAAAGGAACGTTAATCTTTTTCAGAATAGAAAATAACTATATATCAAAATAGGGCGCCTCACGTGGTGTAATCGTTAGCAAGCTAGATTCGCAGACCATTGTTAGTGAGTTCGATTCTCACTGGTCGCCCCATACTTCTGGCCTTGTGCCACATCTAAGCTAAGCTTAGTAAATAACTATATCTCAAAATAGTGCGCCTCACGTGGTCTAATGGTTAGCAAGCTAGATTCGCAGAATCATTGTTAGTGAGTTCGATTCTCACTGGGCGCCCCATATTTCTGACCTTGTGTCACATCTAACTATGCTTAGTAAATAACATATATCAAAGTAGGGCGCCTCACGTGGTCTAATGGTTAGCAAGCTAGATTCGCAGACCATTGTTAGTGAGTTCGATTCTCACTGGGCGCCCCATACTTCTGACCTTGTGTTACATCTAAGCTAAGCTTAGTAAATAACTATATCACCAAATAATGGGCACCTCAAGTGGTGTAATGATTAGCAAGTTAGATTAGCAAACCATTGTTAGTGAGTTCGATACTCACTGGGTGTCCCATATTTCTGGCTTGTGCCACATCTAACCTATGCTTAGTAAATAACTATATATCAAAATAGGGCGCCTCACGTGGTGCAATCGTTAGCAAGCTAGATTCGCAGACCATTGTTAGTGAGTTCGATTCTCACTGGGCGCCCCATACTTCTGGCCTTGTGCCACAACTAAGCTACGCTTAGTAAATAACTAGGGCACCACGTGGTGTAATGGTTAGCAAGCTAGATTTGCAGATCATTGTTAGTGAGTTCGATACTCACTAGGTGTCCCATACTTCTGACCTTGTGTCACATCTAACCTATGCTTAGTAAATAACTATATATCAAAATAGGTCGCCTCACGTGGTGTAATGGTTAACAAGCTAGATTCGCAGACCATTGTTAGTGAGTTCGATACTCACTAAGTGTCCCATACTTCTGGCCTTGTGCCACAACTAAGGGAAACTTAGTACATAGCTATATCACAAAATAATCCAACATCTTCTTTCTTTTTCATTCCTTCTTTCATTTTCTTTCCTTTTCATTCATTTTTTTCTTTTGTTCGTTCTTTCTTTCCTCGTGTCTTTCCTCATGTCTTTCTCACAACTGGATTTCTTCATTAATTTCTCGTTACAGGCCTTTTTTTCTTCTTCTTTACCGCTATCTTTTTTTCTCTTTCACATCTTTCAACAATAATATATGCATAGTATAATTAGAAATAACAGTATATTAATGTTACTAGCAAATATATGCACCCTCTGGGTGCAAGTATTTAAGTTTTAATGTAATAAGATATAATATTGTATTAGAAACGCTTATAAAACTATATAAGAATACAGATAAAAAAATTTGAAACAGAGGGGGGTATAATCGAAAAATAGAACAACTGAAACTTACTCTTTTATCACTCTCGTCTTTTTTCTGTTAATCAATTTCTTTTAAGATTTATCTCCGAGATTGTTGCTCTTATTCATTAATATAAAACCAAACAATTAGAAATCAATAATACTAAGCATATATTTATTAAAATCAAATTTTTTAATATCAATATGCAAATTAGCCTTCCCGTTCACACTGTAAACTGCTATTTTCTTGTATATATAAATACAATTGCATGTTAATAGTGTGTAGATAAGGACAACAGTATTAAGTATGTAAAACATATTTTATTAATAATTAAACTTTGAATAAAATAAATTCATGGAGAATATGACGGAAAAACTAAAGGGAATTGTGACTTGAGTAGTGATATAGTTTCGGTTACAGACAGACAAACACACAATCTCCATTATAATAAGATATGTAAAAGTAATAATATACTTATTAAAACCATGACTAGTGAGTTCGAGCCTCACTGAGCGCCCCTTACATTCGGCCTTGTGCCATATCTAAGCGAAGCTTAGTAAATTATATATATGTGAGGTACAAAAGGGCACCTCACGTGATGTAATGGTTAGCAAGCTAGATTAGCAGAACATTGTTATTATTATAGGCCTTTTCTTCTTCTTTTTAAAGCTATCTTTCTTTCTCTTTGTCATCATTCAACAATAATATATGCATAGTATAATTAGTAATAACAGTATATTAATGTTACTAGCAAATATATGTACCCTACGGGTGCAAATATTTAAGTTTAATGTAATAAAATATTATATTAAATTAGAAAGGCTAATGAAACTAAATGGGAAATGCAGATAAAAAGATTTGAAACAGAGGGAGTATAATAAAAAATAGAACAACTGAAACTTACTCTTCCATCACTCTCGTCTTTCATTGTTATTTTTTCAAATTTAAGTATTTAGTTAAAAGAGGAAGTAAATAATAAAATGACAGTTCTTGTTTCTTGTTAATTTAAGATTCATTGAAGAGATTTTTTATTATATCCATTAAAATAAAACCAAACATTAAGAAATCAATAATACTAAGCACATATTTAATAAAATCACATTTTTAATATCAATATGCAAATTAACCTTCCCGTTCCCACAGTAAACCGCTATTTTGATGTATATATAAATATAATTGCATGTTGTTAATATGTAGATATGGTTAACAGTATTAATAATGTAAAACAATTTCATTAATAATTGAGGTTTAAATAAAAATAAAATCATTGTCAATAATTAAGGGAATAGTGATATGAGTAGTAATATAGTTTCGGTTACAGACAGAAAAGTACACAATCTCCATTATAATAAGATATGTAAAAGTAATAATATACTTACAGGATAATTAATGTAATCATATATCACTGGTGTAATTAAAAGTAATCACGTACAGACTACCATTAAAAGTGATCATATATTGGTACTATAAATCAAAAGTAAAATAATAATCAGTAGGGACTTTGTGTAATAGAAATGATTTTATCTCGTTACTTATTGTTTGATTGGTTGGTTGGTTGGATTGTTGGATTTTAAAGCATTTCAACCCTTTTGGGGTTATTTTATGCCATAGATGTTTTGTTTTTCTGAATGTTTGAGATGAGGCTTGAAATTAGTATTATTTGCATTATTCGGACTATTGTCCCCATCTTCATTGTTATTTGTACAACGTTTCGGCCGATATGCCCTCCGGCCTTCTTCAGGTATTTCTTGTCGGACTCGGGAACCTTCTCGGACTCGGGAAACTTCTTTTCGAACTCGGGAACTTTCTTGTCGTATTCGGGAGCCATCACGGAACTTTGAACCTAACCCTTTATTTGACGCAAATAATACTAACGTCTTGTTTATTCATTCTTCATGATATTCAAATTATATTAAAACTCAATTTTTGAAACACATTCTTTTAATTCTTTTTTTGCTAATAAACGCATAGATGGACCCTAACTGGTACTACCATTCTGGATCAAAGTGGAACCTGGGAGTAATAGCGATAAAAGGGTACTCCACACTCCACAGAGCTCCAGAATTGGTGTTACATAATTTTTACTAACCTAACAATTATGTAGTTAGTGCAGAAACCAAAATGGCTGTTAGAAGTTACGACCAGCAGCCTTTGAGTACGATGTCATGGAGGATTGAGTGACACGTGTTAAACTCATCTTGAACTCTTTTCAGTAGATACCGTGAGAAATTAGTAGAGAAATGAGAAGAAAGGCTTCTTCCGGTTTAGATTAGAAAGAGTTAGTTTGGTTCAGTTTTGGCCAAACCATGGAGAGAGCAATCACTTTTAGCGCGCTGCCATACTCAATCTGCGCAGTAGTCTGGATAGGGATTTCGAAATAAAATATGATATAAAGAAAATCGAAGTCTTGGGTTATTTATCCAAAACTACCAATGACCCAGGGCTTATGATAGACGAGAAATCCCAAATAGAAGACCAGACACGGAAATCCCCAAATGGAAAGTTGTGGTATACTAAGAAACGGAAGCACCGTTTATACCATTGTTTTGTTATGAAACGGAAGTACTGCTTCAGCCATCTTGTTTTGTTGCAAATAAAAGGCGGAAGTGATCACTTCTCGGAGTTAACGTCAGCTGGACTACCCGTCTTATTATTCGCTAAGTGTGTTACAACAAAAGTTCCAGACGCTAGAAGAAGAACATAAGATACCAAAGATAATCAGAAGAATACATAGAAGAATACATAAGAGAATATTTTTGGGAGATTATGTGCTTAATTGAAGTCATACCTAATTTGAAAATTAATTAGTTATAATTAAATGAACTAGGCATGCATATCGGTTTAAATGTAAAGCGTAAACAAATCAAGAAAAAGTCAATCTCTGTATGTACATTTTGACTTTTTCTCGATTTGTTTACGCCTTACATTTAAACCGATATGCACGCCTAATTCATTTAATTATAACTAATTAATTTTCAAATTGGGTATGACTTCAATTAAGCACATAATCTCCCAAAAATTGTCGGCTATCGCCATCTCAGATTGTTTGTCCTCTTCATAAGAGAATATATAAGACTGGAACTTTATCCTTAGATGCAGTTTAACGTCATACCCAGGACATTAAGACCACCAGCCACCGCCTTCTATCACATATATGATAAAAAGGGTTGGGACTTGCCCTTAAGGTAACAGGGTTGAGAAAATCATATAGGTGCTAGGGCTTGATGTGACCGCCGATTGATTGGAAGCGGCCTCTCTGTTCGTCCGTCTAGCCTAAATAAGTGGGGTGTTGTAAGTGATGGACTGCCCAGCCACCAGGATTACGTACTAAAGCAATAACGGGTCGCTACCCACGGTCAACTCTTATATTTTTCGGGTCAGTTAACTTTGAACCACGTGTCTTTGAGGCGTAACACAGATTCACAAACATTCATGGTTCAAAGTTAACTGACCTGAAAAATGTAAAGGTTTTTAAATAAAATAACTGGTGCATTATATATTTTATTCATTAATGTATGAACACTGAAAATTTTATTAAATTCGATTAATTCCCTGGTTTTTAGAATTTTTCTTTTCTTTCGATGGTGGAATTTATGTCTGTTAAGTATGATTTAACCCCAAATGTTTTCACTAGCGCTAGACCAGGGAGATTGTTTTTACATCTGACACGCCTACCATCAGCCCCGCACAGATCAAAGCTGTACTACTGAGTTGACGAGGGCCGGTATCGAACCCGGAAACTTGTGATTACGAGATGGATGGTCTACCGACTGAGATTAACCTTAAAGTTGAGAATGTATTTGTATAACCCCTCCCCCATGACAGGATATGCCATTGAGTAGGATTTAACCCTTTTTCCTCACTTTCTTTGCCTTCATTTTTGTCTGGTTTCAGTCTTTCTTTCCTTTCTTTTTTTCACCTTTCTTTCTTTCTTTCTTTTCCACCTTCTTTCTTTGATTTTTCTTTCTTTCTTTCTTTCTTTCTTTCTTTCTTTTAAATCTCCCTTTTTATTTCATTCTTTCTTTCTTGTCTTTTCTTACTTCTCTTTCTGTCTTTTACTTCCACCTTTCTTTCTTCCTTATTCCCACGACTTTTCTTTCTTCTAACCGTCATTTTCGACATTTCTATCTCTCTAGTTTAACCTTTCTTTCTTTCTTCTTTCTTTCTTTTCTACCTTCTTTCTTTTTTCCTTCCTTCTTTCTTTCTTTCTTTCTTTCGTTCGTTCTTTCTTTCTTTCGTTCTTTTTTTCTTTTTTCCTTCTTTCTTTCTTTCTACTTTCTCTCTTTCTTTTTTCCCTACTTTCTTTCTTTCTTCCCTTCCTACTTTCTTTCTTTCTTTCTTTCCTACTTTCTTTCTTTCATTCTTTCCTTCTTTTCTACCCCTTTTCTTTCATTTAATCTTTGTTTTCCTCTCTCTCTCTCCTTTCCTTTACTCTTTCTTTCGTTTTGCGCTCTATCTTTTTTCTTTGGTTGTTTTCTTTTTCATTCCAGACTTTACAAAGTAGATTAATTACACACACACACACTCACATACACACACAGACACACAGACACACATTCACAACACACACACACTAACAGACACAAACACAGACACACCAGACACACACTCACATACACACACACAGAGACAATACAGAATACCACTCACAAACTCACATACACACACAC
>CM042167.1:388158-443158 GCA_023376005.1 Doryteuthis pealeii
AAAAGCGAGAGATAAAAATGAAAGCACAAATACTTAGGAATTTTAGAAGCGGGACAAATATCATGCAAAGCAGAAATGAAAGGAAAAGTGAAAAAAGAAATGTCTCAGGAGAACTAGAAAACCTTTCTTAGAAACATATCTTAACAGCAGAATCTTGATAAAGAAATTAATACCTGGGCCATCCCCATTATAAGAATACTCGGACGCATTCTTAAAATGGGACATAAAGATAAGAACTTCAGACAGAATAGAACGCAAAGACAGAAAATTAATGACCATGCACAAGGCCTCTCCCACCCTAGAGATGACAGAGATAGATTATATGTGTTAAGAAAGGAAGGAGAAAGAAGGTCTTTGCCACATAGAGGAGTTCGTAGAAAACTACAATCCCACAACTCCGAAGACTACACAAAAAAAGAGTAAAGCACAAAACACTTATGGGCGGCCAACAATAGGAGAAGCGACAGATGGACAAACAGAAAAAACAAAAAGACTAGAAAACAAAAATGGGAAGAAGAAACAATTATATGGACGGACTTCAAACGACAAAATCGATAGAGGTTGCACATGGAAAGACTTGACATGGTTAAGAAGGGAAACCTCAAAGCAGAAACAGAATCACTTATAATTGCTGGCAGCAAAATAATGCCATAAGGACAAACCTACATCAAAGCGGAAAATTGATAAGAACCCCAAAATAGTAAATGTAGACTTTGCGGTAATAGAGATGAGATGTTAACCATATACTTCTGCGAATGTAGCAAACTAGCTAACAACGAGATACAAAAACTAGACTACGACTGGGTTGTGAAGGTGAAATCCACCTGGGAATTATGCAAGAATTGAATTTTGACCCACACAACAATGGTATATGCATAAACCAGAATCTGTTCTTGAGAACGAAACGCACAACATTCTCTGGGACTTTGAAATTAAAACGGATCACCTTATCCCAGCAAGAAGACCAGACCTAGTGTTGATTAACAAAAAAGAAAGAACTTGTCAACTGGTGGATTTTGCAGTGCCAGCGGACCACAGGGTGAAGTTAAAGGAAAATGAAAAAATTGACAAATATATGGACCTTGCCAGAGAACTGAAAAAGTTATGGAATATGAAAGTGAAAGTTATACCAATTCTAGTTGGTGCACTTGGAACAGTCCCAAAAGGATTAGAAAAGGGTTTGGAAAGTTTGGATATCAGAGGAAGGATTGAAACCATTCAGAACACTGCACTGCTGCAATCTGCCAGAATACTCAGAAGAGTCCTGGAGACCTGAGGAGACTTGCTGTCACTCAGACTCCAGTGAAAGACCATCAGCTAACACTGATGTGAAAACTCAAAAGGAATAATAATAATTGGCAGAAGTAAAAATCCAAAGAGGTATCTTCCAAGGAGACTCATTATCACCACTACTCTTTATTATTGCAATGATGCCGCTAAACCATATACTGAAAAAATGTACCGGGGGATACAAATTTAGTAATTCACAAGAAAAGATAAACCACCTTATGTACATGGATGACATTAAGATTTTTGCAAAAAATGAAAAAGAATTGGAGAGCCTAGTACAAACTATTAGAATATATAGCCAGGATATAGGGATGGAATTTGGAATCGAAAAATGTGCTATGCTTGTAATAAAAAGGGGTGAAAGAAAACTATTGAATGGAATACAACTACCAAATCAGGAAACTATAAAATCTCTTGATGAAAATGAAAGCTACAAATACTTAGGAATTTTAGAAGCGGACAATATCATGCAAGCAGAAATGAAAGGAAAAGTTAAAAAAGAATATCTCAGGAGAACTAGAAAACGTCTAGAAACGAAACTTAACAGCAGAAATCTGATCAAAGAAATTAATACCTGGGCCATCCCCATTATAAGATACTCGGGACCATTCTTAAAATGGACAAAAGAAGAACTCAGACAGATAGACCAAAGGACGAGAAAATTAATGACCATGCACAAGGCTCTCCACCCTAGAGATGACAGAGATAGATTATATGTGTCAAGAAAGGAAGGGGGGAAGAGGTCTTGCCAACATAGAGGAGTTCGTAGAAACTACAATCCAACAACTCGAAGACTACACAAAAAAGAGTAAAGACAAACTACTTATGGCGGCCAACAATAGGAGAAGCGACAGATGGACAAACAGAAAAACAACAAAGACTAGAAAACAAAAATGGGAAGAAAAACAATTATATGGACACTTCAAACGACAAATCGAAAAGGTTGCACATGGAAAGACATGGACATGGTTAAGAAAAGAAAACCTCAAAAGAGAAATAGAATCATTAATAATTGCTGCACAAAATAATGCCATAAGGACAAACTATATCAAAGCGAAAATTGATAAGACACAACAAATAGTAAATGGAGACTTTGTGGTAATAATTCTCCTATATTTGCCAGCTGTCTCTGGCCGTACGGGTCAGAGGATTGGCGAACGAAAGTTCATTCGGGTCTCAAACCCGGCCAGGGGTTGCTGTTAAAACGGTATAACCACACTGATGAGAAGTGATACTTCGAAACACGTGTCTGTTACTTATTTATTATTAATTATATATACTAGCAAATATATGCACCCTCCGGGTGCAAGTATTTAAGTTTGAATGTAATAAGATATTATATAAAATTAGAAAGGCTAATGAAACTAAATAAGAATGCAGATCAAAGGATTTGAAACATAGAAAAACTGAAACTTACTCTTCCATCACTCTCGTCTTTCATTGCTATTTTTTCTAATGTAAGTATTTAGTTAAAATAGGTAGTAAGAATAAACTTACAGTTATTTTTTCTTGTTAATGGATTTCATTTAAGATTTATTGAAGAGATTTTTGCTTATATTCATTAAAATAAAACCAAACAGTTAGAAATCAATAACACTGAGCACATATTTATTAAATTCGATTTTTTAATATCAATATGCAAATTAGCCTTCCCGTTCACACTGTAAACCGCTATTTTGTTGTATATATAAATATAATTGCATGTTATGCGTATGTAGATATGGTTAACAGTATTAATAATGTAAAACAATTTTATTAATTATTAAAAAGGTTAAAATAAAATCATGGAGAATATGATGTCAATAACTAAGGGAATTGTGACTTGAGTAGTAATATAGTTTCGGTTACAGACAGAAAAACATTCTCCATTATAATAAGAGATATATATGTATATATATATATATACTTAATCGTTGTTTTATTTTTAAAGTTTCCTCCGGACATACACATATACAAAACTGCCCTTTATATATGCATAGATAGACAACTATCTCAGCCACTAGTCAGGTCCAAAAGGAATCACTTATGGCGACCGAGTTTGTTGTTTTCGTTATTTTACGGTCGAAATGATTTCTACACGTCGTTCTTGGATTTGTGTGTCAGTGCCACAGGTGTTCTTTGACATTTCCTCTTTGAATCGAAGATAGAGAAAGAAAAAAAAACGAAGAACTGGTCGAAATAAAATAAAAGCAGAACGAACGGTAACGTCAGTGCCAGGAACCATTTGTCTTCATTCAAATACTTCAAATTCAGCAGGAGAAATGGTCTCCGGGAAGAAAGCAGGAAAGACGAATCTACTTGGGGAGGTGATTGTGGATTTCAACGTATCAGATACGAGTTGTGTTCAAAAAGTATCGAGGTTAAAGTCGTATTGGACCAAGTAACTAATAAGCACCCTAGGTGAGACTTAGAATCAAAAGGACATGTTTTGCTTTTCAGCGTCAAATTCCGGTTGTTTGTTAACAGACGATTTTTAGACGCACTTATTTTTTAGTTATTTCATGATGAAGTTGTTATTTCGGTAGCAATTCTTTTTATATTATAAAACTATAAACAAAAGACACGTTTTTATATTAAAGACACTTTTGTTTTTACTTATTTCATGTTTCCCTGAATGTTTGAGATGAGGCTTGAAGATTAGTATTATCTGCGTTATTCGGACTATTGTCCCCATCTTCATTGTTATTTGTACAACGTTTCGGCCGATATGCCCTCCGGCCTTCTTCAGGTATTTCTTGTCGGACTCGGGAACGTTCTCGGACTCAGGAACCTTCTTTTGGAATAAATAAAGGGTTGGGTTCAAAGTTCCGTGATGGCTCCCGAATACGACAAGAAGTGGAGTGCGAAGTCATAGTAAGCATGTTCAAACTCCAGTCTCGCTATAACGTTCACTTTCGGAATAATACCTTTAGCAAATTGTATGAACATCCTAATTCACCCAGCTATAAGTTAAATAGTACCACTACTCTTCTTCAAAAATACTGGTTTTGGCATTAAATAACCCACAAAGGTTTACATGCCATTAAACAAAGTAAACCAAGCATCAAAATACTAGACAAGAATTCCAGTAAATCACCCTTACCATCGTCATATACAAACTAAACCAGTCTTCCCAACAGGCTCCAAAAACTTAACTACCCATCACATGATGCACTACACAATAGAAATAATATGAGGAAATTACGAACACATAAATCACTGGGTTCAAAAATTGCATAGGCGAGGAACTGACAGTTACCAAGTACCTTTAACATTGTATATTATCTACCCTAACTTCTACCAATCTATCTCAGTGTGTTCATATCAGTCTATCTATCTATTTATCTCATTCTGTTATGATCTATGTATCTATCTATATAACGCTGTTCATATATATGTATGTATATATGTATGTATGTATGTATGAATCTATCTGTCTATCTATCTATCAATCTATCTATCTATCTGCTTATGCTTATATAGATCTATATATGTGAGTCGGATCTATTTATCTATCTATTTCTCTATCTGAATGTGTTCATATATCTATCTGTCTATCTATCAATATATATATATATATATATATATATATATATATATATATATATATATATATACAAGATGTGTCAAAAAAGTATCGATATTTTTTGTACTTTTATGACACACCTGGTATTCTGAAAAATTAACTTTCCATTCATTGTTCATTTCTATCTTGGTAAATACAGCTTCAGAATCAAAACTTTTATGACACACCTTGTATTCTGAAAAAAATTACGTTCCATTCATTGTTCATTTCAATCCTGGTAAATACAGCTTCAATCTCGATACTTTTATGACACACCTTGTATTCTATGAAAGTTAAGGTTCCTTTCTATCTGGATAAATACAGCTTCAAACTCGGCACCTTTATGCCACACCTTGTATTCTGTAAAAAATGAACGTTCCATTCATTGTTCATTTCTATCTTGGTAAATACAGCTTCAAACTAGGTACTTTTATGACACACACCTTGTATTCTGAAAAAAATTAACATTTCATTCATTGTTCATTTCTCTCTTGGTAAATACTGCTTCAATCTCGATACTTTTATGACACACCTTGTATCCTGAAAAGAAAATAACGTTCCATTCATTGTTCCTTTCTATCTTGGTAAATACAGCTTCAAACTCGGCACTTTTATAACACACCTTGTATTCTGAAAGAAATTAACGTTCCATTCCTTGTTCATTTCTATCCTGGTAAATACAGCTTCAATCTCGATACTTTATGAACACATTGAAAAAAATTAACGTTCCATTCATTGTTCATTTCTATCCTGGTAAATACAGCTTCAATCTCGATACTTTTATGACACACTTTGTATTCTGAAAAAAATTAACGTTCCATTCATTGTTCCTTTCTATCTTGTAAATACAGCTTCAAACTCGGCACTTTTATAACACACCATGTATTCTGAAAGAAATTACTGTTCCATTCACTGTTCATTTCTATCATGGTAAATACAGCTTCAATCTCAATACTTTTATGACACACTTTGTATTCTGAAAAAAATTAACGTTCCATTCATTGTTCATTACTATCTTGCTAAATACAGCTTCAATCTCGATACTTTTATGAAACACCTTATATTCTAAAAAAATCATTTTTTTAAATTTTTATTTATCTATCAATTTTTCCATTTGCTCAATCTAGACTTGAACCCGTCTCCTCGATTTCCTCCAGTCATCCCACATACCGACAGGAACCTTGTATATCCAATACTCACCAAAATAGACACATCAATAAATCTTCATCAGTAAGTATCGTCTATCTTTCTTTTTATTCTCTATGACCTTCCCAACTGAGTTAACAGAGGCTTAAGAAATGCAAAAGTGCCGACTTGTCAGTTCTGGTTTCATCACTCTAGTCAACTCTACTGTATCTTCCCTAATCTCTTTTAGGCTCTTGTTTCCGGTCGGCGACTCCCTGCTTCTTAGACTGGTGTCCAAAAATCGATCGAGTTGTTCAGGAACAACTATATATATATATATATATATATATATATATATTTATAGCGACACTTGTACTCAGAAATCATAATATCCCTTCACATAACCATTTCTGATATAAACATTTTCTAATAGATTTAAATTTCACATCTTATTATAATGGGATTGTGCGTTTTTCTGTCTGTAACCGAAACTATATTCCTACTCAAGTCACAATTCTCTTAGTTATTGACATCACATTCTCCATGATTTTATTTTTATCTAAACCTCAATTATTAATAAAAATTGTCTTACATTATTAATACTGTTAACTATGTCTACATACAGACAACATGCAATTATATTTATATATACAACAAAATAGCGGTTTACAGTGTGAACGGGAAGGCTAATTTGCATATTAATATTAAAAAATCGAATTTAATAAATATGTGCTTAGTATTATTGATTTCTAACTGTTTGGTTTTATTTTAATGAATATAAGCAAAAATCTCTTCAATGAATCTTAAATGAAATCCATTAACAAGATAAAATAACTGTTATTTTATTCTTTACTTTATTTTAACTAAATACTTAAATTAGAAAAAATAACAATCAAAGACGAGAGTGATGGAAGAGTAAGTTTCAGTTGTTCCATTTTTTATTATATTCGCTCTGTTTCAAATCTTTTACTATACTCCCTCTGTTTCAAATCTTTTTATCTGTATTCTTATTTAGTTTCATTAGCCTTTCTAATTTAATACAATATTTTATTACATTAAAACTTAAATACTTGCACCCGGAGGTGCATATATTTGCTAGTTATCCTAATAAACCCTTACACCATTCATATTTTTTACATTAAAAATTAATTTTTTTAAAATTGTTGAAAAAATTTTTTTTTTCTGAAAAAATCTGTTGCAGGCTGACCATGAACGGATTAAAACTCTTCCTGTTTGAAAAGGAGAATTTGTCTATTTTTGAATTTGAAATATGTCTTCTTCTTTCAAAAACTCTTACACTAAAGATATACAATTATGTCGTTGGCCGAGAAACGCGTAGCAGATGTGCTAATGACGAAACTATCAGATGACTTGTACGCTTTTTGGAACATTATTGTTTCGTTTTGAATTTAAGTTATTTTCTGCTTCTCTCTCGATGAGTCCGGATAAAAAACAAGCTCTGATGATGATTTTTATAAATCGAAATATTGTTCAATATTAGCTATGAATATGATATAAAATATTTTCATTTTAACAGCATTGTGTGTTTTCATATCCTTCTCTCTCTCTCTCTCTCTCTCTCCCTCTCTCTCTCTCTCTCTCTCTCTCGCTCTATATCTATCTATCTGTCTCCCCCCTCTCTCTCTCTCTCTCTCTATATATATATATATATATATATATATATATATATATATATATAATATGAAACCCTCTAAGAAAAAAGCTTCACAAAATTGTAAATATATACGTATGATGAACACGATTCCCTAACGTATAAGCAAAAGATTATATATATATATATATATATATATATATATATATATATATATACGAGCAAAGTACCCGGTCCATGAGCAGACTAAAAAAATTATCACTAGTTAGGGAATGGTTAGAGAGATAATAAGAGGAAAATAATTTATTGAATTAAAAAAATGTAATCCTTAACTTTTGAGTGTTTTGAAATATAATTCTATTTTTCAAAAACTGTTTTGTACATATGACAAACACTTAAATACAGTTCCTAATTGCTTGGGTTTTTTTTAATTCCTTGTTGTATTAAAGTGATAAAAATATTAATTTTATTTATTTTCTTTTTTTTACCCCTAAACAGTAACAATTAAAAGGAGCTAGATATTAAACATGTGTTATTTATTTAGCTCTATCGGCTGAGGCTGTACAATATGCCGACAGCACATCTGCTAAAACCACTTTTCAATTGGGCCACTTGTTGGCCGTGGTGTTTGCCAAGCAGTCCATGACATGCACCGGGTGGTCGGACAGGTCCCTCCAATCAATCGACTGGTCACATCAAGCCCTAGCACATAAATGATTGTCCCTACCGTATTGCTCTGGTGGTAAAACTGAATCTAGGGTGAGGTTCCAATTATGGAACTCTGGGAAGTGTGGAGTACCCCTTTATTGCCATTACAGCCAGGCCCACATTGACCTGGGGGTAGTACTTGGGTTGACTTCTGATTTAGGTCGGAAAATTAAAACGGAAAGTTTTTTGGTGGTACCCAATGACAGTTTAACTACAGTCTATGAATTAACATTTTGCGAATTGGGTTACGGTTTTAGGGGATTAAGGTTGTTTTTAATTATGTATTGCTTAAAAAAATAAACAACAAAAACCCCAAATTACTATACATTTAATTAACCATTGAAATTAATTATTGAATCTATTATTGAGACAGTTGTTTGTGTTAGTATTACAATGTATAATTTCAATTAAACTTAGTTTAAAAAAATATTTTTCAACATTAAATGTATAGTAATTCGTTTTTTTTGTTGTTTATTTTTTAAGCAATGCGTGATTAAAAACAACCTTAATCCCCTAAAACCGTAACCCAATTCGCAAAATGTTAATTCATAGACTGTAGTTAAACTGTTATTGGGTACCACCATTTTAATTTTCCGATCTAAATCAGAAGTAGGCAGTACTTGTTAGGCCGACCAAGTACGACCACTCCATGTCCCAGCTATTGGTCTAAATAGATTTTTAAAAAAAAGGAGTTTTAAAAATATGTTTAAAAAATGAATTTAAAATAATTTGAATACCTAGTAATAATGAATAAATGAATTTCGGCATGAATTGTTTTAAAATCTCAATAACGTGTTTGATTATGCACTTTTATTGGAATTAGATGCAAACATAGGTAAGTAATAAGTTTATTGGAATTAGATGCAATAGGTAAGTAATAAGTTTATTGGAATTAGATGCAAACATAGGTAAGTAATAAGTTTGGAATTAGATGCAAACATAGGTAAGTAATAAGTTTATTGGAATTAGATGCAACATAGGTAAGTAATAAGCAAACATAGGTAAGTAATAAGTTTATTGGAATTAGATGCAAACATAGTAAGGTAATAGTTTATTGGAATTAGATGCAAACATAGGTAAGTAATAAGTTTATTGGAATTAGATGCAACATAGGTAAGTAATAAGTTTATTGAATTAGATGCAAACATAGGTAAGTAATAAGTTTATTGGAATTAGATGCAAACATAGGTAAGTAATAAGTTTATTGGAATTAGATGCAAACATAGGTAAGTAATAAGTTTATTGGAATTAGATGCAAACATAGGTAAGTAATAAGTTTATTGGAATTAGATGCAAACATAGGTAAGTAATAAGTTTATTGGAATTAGATGCAAACATAGGTAAGTAATAAGTTTATTGGAATTAGATGCATAGGTAGTAATAAGTTTATTGGAATTAGGTAAGTAATAGATGCAAACATAGGTAGTAATAAGTTTATTGAATTAGATGCAAACATAGGTAAGTAATAAGTTTATTGGAATTAGATGCAAACATAGGTAAGTAATAAGTTTATTGGAATTAGCAAACATAGTAAGTAATAAGTTTAGGAATTAGATGCAAATTTATTGGAATTAGATGCAAACATAGGTAAGTAATAAGTTTATTGGAATTAGATGCAAACATAGGTAAGTAATAAGTTTATTGGAATTAGATGCAAACATAGGTAAGTAATAAGTTTATTGAATTAGATGCAACATAGGTAAGTAATAAGTTTATTGGAATTAGATGCAAACATAGGTAAGTAATAAGTTTATTGGAATTAGATAGTAGGGAATTAGATGCAACATAGTAAGTAATAAGTTTATTGGAATAGATGCAAACATAGGTAAGTAATAAGTTTATTGGAATTAGATGCAAACATAGGTAAGTAATAAGTTTATTGGAATAGATGCAAACATAGGTAAGTAATAAGTTTATTGGAATTAGATGCAACATAGGTAAGTAATAAGTTTATTGGAATTAGATGCAACATAGGTAAGTAATAAGTTTATTGGAATTAGATGCAAACATAGGTAAGTAATAAGTTTATTGGAATTAGATGCAAACATAGGTAAGTAATAAGTTTCATTATTATTTCTTAGGACTTTTAGGATTTATTTGTTTCTGGGAAATGTTCAGTTATCATCTTTCTTACATATCTTATAGATAATTATCGATAATCATTTAAAAGATTCCGGAGTTAGTCTGAAAAAATATCTGGACCAGACATTGAAGATTGTTAGTATAAACAGGGGTTATTTCCTATAAGTCTAACATGATCAAAGGGGAACCACTCGGTTATTTCCTATAACTCCAACCTAAAAAAGGGGAACCGCTCTGATTGACTGATAAATTATTCATTTATTCATTGATCTACTAGGAAAAAACGATGGGGTTAGGGTTAGTTTAATGGGAAAATAATGGATAGATTAATTAACAGATAAAATTAATTCAGAGTGGTTCCCCTTTTTATGTTATTTTTACTTTAGACTAAGCGTCCGTTTTCGTAAATCTTTTCGCAGAATTTAATGTGAAAATCGATCGAGCTGTTAAGGAAGGAGATGAACAGAAAGAATAGATGACATAAATAGATATGAAAAGTTATCAACGAGACCAAAAAGGTTTTGCATTGAAATGATATCTTATCATAATGGAAATACGGTGTCTGTCTGTAACCGTTATTACGTCACAATACCCTCAGAAATTGCGTAAGTTTATCAATGACCATTTGATTTATAGTCAAAGTAATTGATGCATAATATAAACATTATGCATTAACGGTGTATGACTTATATTTGCCTCAAAACAGTCCATGTTATTAGTGCGTTTAAAATCCTGAAATGTGTCTTATATATCACTAAGAAATAAAGGTTTACATGATATATATATTTACCGACCCCTCCGCACGAGCAGGATATGACACAAGGTCAATTTCTTAAGCGGTGTTTAAAAGGTTTGAATTCAGAGTTTTCCTTCTCCTAGACCGGTTGCCTAACCAAGGTTAAAGAGCCCAGTCTGCCCTACTATTTACCCATAGCTGGAGGGAGAGTAGGATTCATACCTTTCCCAAGGGTATTAGCGCTAAGTGAAATGCAATTACCACGTCCTGGATTTAATCATTACACCACGCGCTTTCTACCTAGTTATGTGGTTAATGTGTGGTTTTAAGAAAACCAGGTTTGATAAATAATTACTTGGCCTAATATATATATATATATATATATATTATATATATATATATATATATATATATTGTGTGTGTGTGTATTTGGGCAGCATTCTTTCATTTATACATGTAGAATTAAACAAAAGGCACATCTCCTGTTTAACAATTTTATTAACGAACTTTTTGAAAACTTTCTGGCCAACTTTTTTACATTTGGCTAGAACTTGAGTTTATAAACAAAATTTGATTATTTTTCTGAATGTTTGAGATTAGGCTTGTAATTAGTATTGTCTGCGTTATTCGGACTATTGTCCTCATCTTTATTGTTATTTGTACAACGTTTCGACCGATATGCCCTCCGGCCTTCTTTAGGTATATCTTAAACCGTATCTGTGTGTGTATGTGTGTGTGTTATTATATTAAGGGGTCCCAACTCGTGAACCTTCTTTTCGGAGTCGGGAACCTTCTTTTCGAATTCGGGAACTTTCTTGTCGTAATCCAATTGGACACATGGCCTAGTGGATAAGGTAGTCCTCCAAAGTTCATATCCCAAGTACTTTCGGCACCTTGAAGTGCCATCATCAGGGGTGATGTGTTTGTTCCTGTTTTTTCCAAGTTAGTGGTAGTGAGAGTAACTAGGAGAAATTATATTAAGGGGTCCCAAACCCTGGAAGGAGGAGAATTGTTAGGAAAAGTGTTAAATTTTAAAATTTGACTTCTGCATTGAAAATTAATCTTATTTAAGAATGGTTTGTATTGTTTAATGTATAAAGCTTTTTTTTCTTTGTGCAAAATGTGCGTATTTTCCGTTGGGATATTTCGGTAATTAGAGTGGGGGCATGCATGTAATTTTAGATGTTGTGAAATTATTATCTGTCATATGAAGAGTCAAACGGCGTGGTTGTTGGGGTAAAACCGATGTAGGTATTTTCCTTTTTGGGGAGACCCCAATCTCCTAATGAACATTCAAATTTGTATACTACATTAGTCTCATTTAAGACGATTTGTTTGGGGAGAGGAGTTGTTACGGATAACAAGGTCATTGACGAACAAATCAAACAGACCACCTAAAAAATAGACGCTAACTTCGAAGTGCCATCATCAGGGGTGATGTGTTTATGTTCCTGTTTTTTCAAGTTAGTGGTAGTGAGAGTAATTAGGAGGGGAACTCGTAGAAATGACATTAAGGAGTGTGGGGGTGGAAGGAGGAGAATTGGTACGAAAAGTGTTATAGGCAAAAATATACTATAGCAAATACTTCTTCAAGTAACATTTGTTATCGTAACCAGATGCACAGGAATTACAAACTTGATGTAATAACACTAAAAAAATTAATTTGGAACACCGTTGCTCCAACCAAGGTAAAATTGATTGTTTATTACACCAAATATAAAACAACTAACCTTGTTATACGCAACAACTCCTCTCCCCAATATTTCAAATAGCAGCCTTATTTTTTCCGAGACAGTGATGAGAATATTAGTGCTGGTATCATCAGAGCAAGGTTATCGGAAATCCGATAGATAGTTATCTCCCCCTGCCGCTAGAGGGCGGATAGCAACAAACGATGTTGGTGCCAGAATCAAACGCCATAACTTATCAGGGAGCAGTTACCGAGGAGAGACGTTAAAATAAGTGCACCCATCACCTTGCCCTTAACCAGCATACTTTCAAAGGCTGTCTCAATAGCATACTACTGAAGTCCGTTTCAACAGCAAACTTATCAGAAGGCTGAGGACCTAAATAGTCAACGTAAAAAGGGCTCCATCCACCGTCATTTAAAAAATTGTTACTTAGGCGACTAACTTCTAAAAGGCATTCCCTACACTTTTTTACCTATCGTACGAGAACTAACCAAAACGGACGCCTCTCTACAGAAACTCAACAACCACAGCGACCAGAATACCCCTGTTAGTGCCACTTCTCCAACGAACAGTATTTCACCTCACAGATAAGTCTAGTAGCAAATGCCATTAAAATTTGCAACATATTCTTGTACTATTTGTCAATACATGAATTAAATTTCCATTGTGTGTTTGTCTTCTTTCGTCCGAACAATTTGCCTACAACTGGGAGATTTAAGAGAAATTTTGAATTTGAAATATGTCTTCTTCTTTCAAAAACTGTTACACTAAAGATATACAATTATGTCGTTGGCTGAGAAACGCGTAGCGGATGTATTAATGATGAAATGATCGCATGACTTGTACGCTTTTTTGAACATCAATGTTTTTCGTTTTGAATTTAAATTATTTTCTGCTTCTCCCCCTCTTAAACCCGTAATTCCTCTTAAGGTGGTCTAATTAAAAGACAATTGCACTGTTGTGTTTGACTTGGTCTTAATTAGTCTTCTTCCCAGTTCACTATCTCGTCTCTATCATCGCCTCAATCACCAAGATACCATCAGCATTGACTCCATTTTTAATATTTACAAATAATGGTAAGATACATTTTAACGACACCATTCCAGTCACCAGGAACGACGTTACTGCATCTGGAGCAAACAGGTGGGTAATATTCTAATCTAGTTTTTCATCGCTGTCACCATCATTTCACTCCTTATAAGTTTTTTCACACCATCGTTAGCTGATAGTCTTTCACTGAAAGTGACAAAAAGTCTCTTTAAGTCTCCAAGACTTATTCTTCTGAATATTCTAGTTGATTTCACCAATGCTATTGTCTGGATGGTCTCAATTTGTAGTGACGAGTCGAACTTATCTGACTCGAAGCGTCCTCGGTGCCTGGCCTGCAAAATGAGACATGGTAGAAGAAAGAATGTGGTTGGGGTGGTACGCCACTGTACCCACTCTGAGTAAGAAGTGTCAAGAAGTTGTAGGGGGCAGAGTGGACTTTTTAGAGAGGTTGCAAGGCATTATGGGTGACTGAGTAGCACAGGGATCTGTGCGGTAAAGTAAGGAGCTGATGGTAGGTGTGGCGTTCCACCTCAGATGCTAAAAACAATCTCCTTGGTCTAGCGCTATTGAAAAGGGGATAGACTCCCTCGCTGACTGGCTGATACCGACTTTAGGACGCCCCGTCGACTTTACTTACTTTACTTACCCATAGTGCATTGCAACATTTGTTTGGCTATAAAAGCGACCCATTTTTGCCTGAACGGCAGAATTGCATTTTTGTTCTTCAGTAACAGAGGGGCTATGAAGAGGAAGAGAAAGAAGAAGAAGAAGAAGAAGAAGAAGAAGAAGAAGAAGAAGAAGAAGAAGAAGAGAAAGAGAAGAGAAAGAGAAAAGAAGAGAAGTTGGTGAACAACTTTCCTCTTATTTCCAGTTCATCTAGCCTGTTTTTTTTTTTTGTTTTGTTTTTTTAGATTTTGACCGCCCTGTCCGCTGGGGCATTAGAATGCACCGACTGCACCTCTGTAGAGGGGTAAGACTCCCCCAATGGGGCTACCTGTTGGCCGTGGGTGGCGACCCGTGATGCTTAAGGACGGAGTTTTGGTGGATAAGCAGTCCATGGCCTGCAACACTCCACTTAGACCCTTACTTAGGCTAGACGGTTGGTCGGAGAGGCCCACTCCAATCAATCGGCTGGTCACGTCAAGCCCTAGCACCTATATGATTTTCCCATCCCTATTGCCCTTATAGCAAGCCCCAACCCTTTTTATCATATGGGTGCTAGAAGGCAGTGGCTGAGGGTCTACATGTCCTGGGAATGACGTTAAAATCTATCTGATGGTGAGGTTCCAGTTTTGGAGGTTTGGGGAATGTGGAGCACCCCTTCATCGCCATTGCTCCCTGGTCCACTCTGACCCGGAGTGGTAGTACTTGTTAAGGTCCCATCTATGGGTCAACTAGAAAAATGTATTAATAAAAAAAGTGTGTATCCATTAAGAATGAATTTCTTTCAAAACTTTATCGGCATTAAATGACCCACTGAGGTTGATATGCCGTAAAACAAAACAAATCAAACCTAAGATTTTTGGTTTCATCTGCGTGTATTAAACAAATAAAAAGTAAAGTCGTCGTCGTGGTAGCCTAAAGTCGGTATCAGCCAGAAAGCGAGGTAGTCTATCCCCTTTTCCTCCTGCGCTTGACCAAGGACATTGAGGTGGAGCGCTACACCTATCATCAGCTCTTCACTTTACCGCACATATCCCTGTGCTAACCAAAAATAATACAGAATTTGGTATTAAATCATGTATGAAAACTTATAACCGAGTGCAAATTATTTGACATTAAATAACCCATAAGGATTTGATATGCCGTTAACGAAATGAACCAATGCTAAAACTACATTTGTATATCATGTGATATATATATATATATATATATATATATATATATATATAAATCTACCTATTAATACTCGTGTTTCTTAATTGTACGACCGTTATTATCTTGCAACACCCTATGGTTAAAAATGACACAGTCCAAATCGTCAAAGATGAAATGCAAAAATGTAACTCGAGATTATCTCGTGTTGCTTATCTGTCGAATTCTTATTTCTTATGAGTGTGGTCACCTCAGCTAAATAATGGACCATTCGTTTTTAATAGTTATTTACTAAGAAAGAATAGAAAAATGGAAAAACAATAAACGCCAAATAAAAGATGAAATGGAAGGTTGATGGGGACAGTGAGGGAGTCTATTCCATTTTCCTTGCGCTAGACCAAAAACATTGAGGTAGAGCGCTACACCTATCATCAGCTCTTCACTTTACCGCACAGATCCCTGTGCTAAACAAAAAAAAAATACTGAATTTGGTATTAAACCATGTATGAATTATCAATATTAGATAAGAATGCTTGAAGACTTATAAAAGAGTGCAAATTATTTGTACCAACGTTAACATTGAATAACTGATATATCCGGGTTAAGGGATATATTATGAAGTCGTAGTAAGGTATATTCTCGTAGGTAAATAGAAGCTGGTGCGTCGAGTAGCAGTAGTAGCAATACGTCTTCCGAGCAGTCGGCGTGGTAGTCTCGCTAGTAGGCTTGTAGTAGGCGCTTGTACCACCACAATGTCGAGTATTTATGGAGGACACTATCCAATCAGATTATAGTGAGGGGGTATTTACATATTCATTACATCAATGACCCATAAGGATTTGATATGCCGTCAACGGAATGAACCAAACCTAAAACTTGACTAATAGTTATTTACTAAGAAAGAAAGAGAGACAGAATAAAAAAGAAAAACAATAACTCTATGGGGAATTCAATCAACAAACGCGAGACAAATATCAAAACACTTGAAAAGGAAAAGGGAATCTTTAATCAGAGACAGTCAGAATATATTTTGTAGTGGATATATTAGTAGATATCAAAGCGAAAATAGATCAGACATAGAAAACAATAAAATGTATTTGAGTGCGGAGGAAGCTTATCATGTTTAAAGAATACAGTGACATTTTTTTTGTTTTGTTTTTGTCTACTGAATATGCACTCAATAACTTTTTACTATGTTTACAACATAATCTTAATAACTAGTCCGATATTAATATACTGAAATTAATACATAGATTGAAGAGGCTTAAATATATATATATATATATATATATATATATATATATATATATATATATATATATATATATATATATGGAAATACGATGAGGAAATTAATCCGACAATATGTGAAGAAAATTTTTCAAAATATAACAACACAGGATGTTATGATCAAAGTAAAAATGTTATATGTCTATACTTAAGTATTTCGGTTTATGATAAACCATCATCAGGACAATGCAAAATAAATTTTGTAAGGGAGAAAAATGAAAAATGTTAAGTGTATAGTGAATGTGTGAATATAATGTTATTTACCATTATTATAAATTTTTCCTTTGATCATAACATCCTGTGTCTGTTATATTTTTGAAAACCTTTTGTTCACACACACAGACATATATATATATATATATATATATATATTATATATATATATATGTGTGTGTGTGTGTGTGTGTGTGTGTGTAATAGAGTCGAGACTTGGGGAAACTTACTGTCACTCAGCCTCCAGTGAACCACCAGCTACAGCAGTTGTGAAAAACTCAACAATAATAATAATAATTATTATCATATTATTATTATGAGTGTCAGCAAAAGGAGATAATAATAATAATAATAATAATAATAATAATAATATTATTATTATTATTATTATTATTATATTATTATTATTATTATTATTGTTGTTGTTATTATTATTATATTTAATTAATTAATTATTATAAATCAAATATCATTATTATTATTATTATTATTATTATTATTATTATTATTCGGCTTTTTTATAATTTCCTTCTTTTTTTTTCCTTACACGAGTATCTATTTTTTTCAACACCCTGTTTTCTCCTTTTTGTCCTCCTCCACAAGACGCCTGTCTCTTACTTTTTATTCCCCCCCCTCTCTCTCTCTCTCTCTCTCTCTCTCTCTCTCTCTCTCCTCTCTCTCTCTCTCTCTCTTGAAGCGCTGAACAAATTTTGGAAGGGGCACTCCATAAGAAAACAATTGTACGGCCATTTGTCACACAAATAATCAGAGTAAGATGAATACGATAGTCTGGACACTGCTGGAGAAGCAAGGACGAACTCATGGGATGTTCTCCTATAAACACTTACACATGGATACACCAGTGCTGGCCGACCAGCAAAAATCTCACAAGCCTCACAAGCACGCACACGTGTATATATATATATATATATATATATATATATATATATATATATATATATGTGTGTGTGTGTGTGTGTGTGGGTGTGTGTAAATAAATGGAAATTATCCGACAGAATGAATTTAACATTTTGAAAAAACAATTAGTAATTATTATCTGCTGAAGAATCTGTTTCGACGCCTTAGTAGAAGGGTCATCATCAACGAGCAAAAAAAAAAATTATGAAAGGAAGAAGGGATAAAAAAACCGTTGGAGAGAATAGGGGGTACAAACACACGCTGGAATGCATTCCAGCGTGTGTTTGTACCCCCTATTCTCTTCAACGTTTTTTTTATCCCTTTTTTCATAAATTTTTTTTTTTTTGCTCGTTGATGATGACCCTTCTACTAAGGCGTCGAAACAGATTAGGGGGTACAAACACACGCTGGAATGCATTCCAGCGTGTGATTCTCTTCCAACGTTTTTTTTTACCCTTCTTCCTTCATAAATTTTTTTTTTTTTGCTCGTTGATGATGACCCTTCTACTAAGGCGTCGAAACAGATTAGGGGTACAAACACACGCTGGAATCATTCCAGCGTGTGTTGTACCCCCTATTCTCTTCCAACGTTTTTTTATCCCTTCTTCCTTTCATAAATTTTTTTTTGCTCGTTGATGATGACCCTTCTACTAAGGCGTCGAAAACAGATTCTGTTAGCAGATAATAATTACTAATTGTTTTTTCAAAATGTTAAATCATATACCACAGATACGTGTTTCAAGTTTTACCTTTCATCAGTGTGGTTATACCGTTTAACAGCTATCCCTGGCCGGGTTTGAGACCCGAATTAACTTTCATTCGCCAATCCTCTTACCCGTACGGCCAGAGGCAGCTGTCAAATATAGGAGAATATTTAATCGCTACATTTCCAAGCGGAAATAAATTCACTAGAGGCCTCAAACGTATGTAAACAAAGCGAGGCTTAGCTGTGCGCCAGATACGGTGAATCTGCAATTAAATCCCTATTTAAAGTGCTCGACCAAAGTGGGAGCATATATAATAAATAAGTAATCCACAGACACGTGTTTCAAGATCTTACCATCTTTTCTCTTTCTCTTTCTTTTCTCGTAACTTTTCCCTATTTCTCTTTATCTCTGTGCTTACTTTATTTGTAGATCTTCTCACGGTCTATTCTCCATTTCTCTCTCTCTCTCTCTCTCTCTCTCTCTCTCTCTCTCTCTCTCTCTCTCTCTCTCTCTTACAAAATATCCCTTCCGCACCTGTCCACTGCATTGACGAACAACCTGCTCGCCATTTTCTAACCTGCTGCCGTATGTTAGCAGTTTCCAAAGAATCGACGCGGGAAAAATCGCGATGACATCTTTGCCGTTTAAGAACAGTTGAAGATGATAGCCGCCGTCAATAACGAAAGGTCAAGACCGCCATTGCTGAAAAGCACAGAAATGTTGGCCAAAACTACGGAAGATCTAAACTGCAATAATATACAACTTTAAAAAAAAAACACAAAACAAAAAAACACCCCAGGATCCATACCTATCGTCCAATGGCCATGAAAGATGTTTCCCAAAACTCAAGCCCTAATTAGATTCCTTCAAAAGAAAAACAAAAATGGATTTTATTGATATACACGTGTATGCAACAGTTTCCAGTATAAAACCAGTGTCGCTAACGAACGAAAAATATTCATCATTATTTTGACGAATAACAAAAATGGCTCGTACTAAGCAGACCGCCCATAAATCCACTGGAGGAAAAGCTCCCCGTAAACAGTTGGCCACAAAGGCCGCTCGTAAAAGCGCCCGGCACCGTCGCTCTCCGTGAGATCAGACGTTACCAAAAATCTACCGAGCTTCTCATCAGGAAGCTTCTATTCCAGCGGTTGGTTCGTGAAATCGCCCAAGACTCGTAATCAGAGTCAATAGTCAAAGATGCAAACTACGCTGATGACCTCGCACTTCATACAAATACACCAGCACAGACTGAGTCACTACTACATAGCTTGGAGGAGGCAGCAAAGAATATCGGCCTCTATGGGAACTCCGATAAAATTGAGCTCATGAGTTTCGAAAAGAAAGATGTAGCATTAGTTTCGTATTTGCCTGGGGGAGTTGTCTGCACGCTTAGTTAGCTGGTTCTCGCTAGAGGGGCCGTTTTATATTTAAGTGGCTGGTTCAAACGCTTCTCTCTCTTTGTTTTTTCCTGTTCCTGATACTACGAGACACATGGGGTAGACACGGTCTACCCCTTCTCGTTGGGGCTTTGGCCCCCCTTACATTACTGTAAATTATTTACAGCATGGACTATTCTTAGTCTCATGTCTGTACTTTTATGTTTATCTTTCTACATGTAACTTTGTTATACCTATGTATTATGTATCTTGTTGTATCCATGTGCTGTATACGTATTAAATGTTTTGTTTATCAAACCTTTGTCGGAGTCTTGTATTCAAGTATATATATAACTTTGAATGCTTTTTTACAGAGACATCTTCACACTCGACGGTAAGCCTCTTAAGCCAGTAGATCAATTTTCAGGAAAAACACTCAAAAGCTGGTTGTTTGTGGGTTTTTTTCAAGTGACACCGCTTCGGCTACGGACTTCAATCGTAGCTGGGGTTTGGGTTGTTTTTTTTTCAGCAGCCACCGGCTAGCAGTTTTTGAGGCAGGAGGCCGGGATGGAACTCCGTGAAGAGTACCAGTGATAGGGACGATTGGCAAGAGGTTGTCATGGATATCCGTGCTGCTGGAGCAACATGATGATGATGATGATGATGAGCTGTAGTCGTGCTGCTGTTACTTTTGATATTACCGCAACATCTGCGACTGCTAGTTTGCTTTTTTTGTTTTTTGTTTCCGGGGATCAAATGAAAAAAAATAGTTGATTTTATTGATATACACGTGTATGCAATAGTTTCCAGCGCTTTTTTTTTAAAGACGTAAGGCTGAATACAGTCGGTAGAGCACTACTTAAACTTATAGACTCTGCGTGAGCGCGTGGATTAAAGCCAGCCAATCAACATGGTCAAATACGTGGTTGGTTAACTACTTAATCGCCGATCTTGAAAGCCGTTCATTTACTCGCATTCGACAAGGACTCTGCTTAAAATAAGGATTCTGCCTAACACTAAGGAACACAAGGGATCTCCACTGTAAAGTGCTCTCACCTGCAGCTTAAAAATGGCCACAAAAATCGTAACATACCATTAGAGCCTGGGAATCGCAAGGTTTTTGGTTCGATACCATGTTACAATCTGATGGGCCATCCTTTAATCGTTGGGCAACAGCGCTTGTCCAGCGGAAATCCTTGGTAATCCTCTGGTAAAGAATCCTCAGTATTGTAAGTTCCTTCGTCAATGGTTTGCAAGTGGACCATGAAAGTATCAGTGTTTAAGTAGTGAATCAGCCACACATTATGGCTGTTGATTGGCTGTAGGAATAAACCACGTGACCATGCAAAGTCTATAAATTTAGGTGGGAAATTGTAGCACACCTTATATACACAAAAATATTCCAACATACCACCCTCTGCAAAACAGAGCACGAGCTAGCACAGGTTTGGTAATCTGATTTGTGTGATAAAATGGAGAGCTGATGGTAGGTGTGGCGCTCCACCACGGCAAAACAATATCTTTGGTCTAGCACTAGTGAAAAGGTGATACTCTCCCTTACTTTTCAGCTGATACCGACAGTCAGCCACTGCACTGAATTTAATTCATTTTGTCAAACAGAAGAGGCGAGGTGTTTGTGGGTACTGGTTATTATCGTAGGAAATGGACAAGTTGACGCGAAGTCAAATCCTAGACCCTAGATAGTACTACTACTCCAAGTTAGAGTGGGCCTGGGAGTAATGGTGATAAAGGGGTACACCACATTCCCCAGAGCTCCAGAACTGAAACTTTACCATGTGGGCGTATTTTATTATATAAGGTGTGCTGTAGCTCATTATTTAAACTTATAGACTCTGCGCGGAAGCGTGGATTAAAGCCAGCCAATCAACACGGTCAAATATGTGGTTAGTTAACTACTTAATCGCTGATCTTGAAAGCCGTTTATTTACTCGTATTTGACAATGACGCTGCTTAACACAAGTATTTTGCCTAACATCGAGGAACAAGCAAGGACTCTGCTAACACAAGGATTCTTCACTAAAGAACAATCAAGTATTCTTCACCAAGGAACAACAAAGGATTCTACCTAACACTAAGGAACACAACGGATCTCCAACGTAAAGTGCTCTAACCTGCAGCCTAAAAATGGCCACAAAAATCGTAACACACCATTAGAGTTTAACGTCACGCCCAGGAAAAAAGACCCTCAGCCTCCTTCTCCTGGCACATATATGATAAAAAGGGTTCAGGGTTTGGCATAAAGGCAATGGGATTGGGACAACCATATAGATACTAGGGCTTAACGTGGCGTAGTGACTAACATGTTTGATCGCAACATCGTTGTAAACGAGTTAGAACTCCAGTTGCGTTATTACGTTCACTTTCGGACTAATACCTTGGTAAAGGTATGAAATACTTCCTCCCTCCAGCTATGGGTTAAATAGTGTCACGTCTGTTATTCTACAAGGATGGCTTTGGCATTAAATAACCCACGAAGGCCGATATCAGAAACCAAGAAACCAAACACAACCCAAAACTATCTGATGCAGTTAAATCAGAACATCCTTTATTATGGTAGGTGTGGCACTCCACCTCAGATGCAGAAAAATCTCCATGGTCTCGCGCTAGTGAAAGGGGATACTGTTCGGCTGATACCAACAATAGGCCACTCCGCTGACTTAATTATCTGCAGAGAGGCGCGTGGTCTAATGGTTAGATCGTAGGAAATGGACTCGTCAACGCGAGTTCAATTCCTGGACGAAGCTGTTGGCATTTCACATGGCGCTAATACCCTTGGGAAATGTATGAATCCATTTCTCCCTCCAGCTATGGGTAAATAGCAGGGCAGACTGGACTCTTTAACCATGGCTAGGTAGACAGTCAGGAGAAGGAAAACTCTGAATTCAAACCTGTTAAACCCGCTTAAGAAATTGACCTTGTGTCGCATCCTGCTCGTGCGGAGGGGTTGGTAAATATATAATTCTCTGCAGAGGATGCAGTCGGTATCTTCTAGGCTGCACCAACAGATCGGTGAAGAAGATTGCAATTCTGTCAGGGAGAGTTATCTCCCCCTAACGATTCAGACCGCATACTCTCCAACAAGGAGGGAGACAAAATACGAACAGTCAGGCAGACTTAGCCCTATACGTGATCACACGTATGATACACATAGCTGAACTGTATCTAAAACCGTCCACTGTATTTACCTGTCAGTGAGAATAAATAAAACAAATATTGTTATATGTTAAACATATTCACTATTTTATTATCATTTTGATATGTCCTACATCTCGGGATATAACAAATATATATTTTTTTCAATCGTAATTTTTGTTGTGTTTTCTTTTAGTTTGGTTTGGTTTGTTTTGCGGCATATAAACCTCGGTGGGTCAGTATGATTGGGCTAGTTAAGTCATTTCAGGGTAGAACCGTTTCTACCCTGTGTTAAATAAAGACTGACTAACAGAGAGTCAGACAGACAAGACTGGACCCCATGTGTGATCACACATATTATACACATAGCTGAACTGTATCCAAAACCATCTACTGTATTTCCCTGTCAGTGAGAATAAATAAAACAAATATTGTTATATGTTAAACATATTCCCTGTCTTTATTATCATTTTGATATTTCCTACATCTCGGGATATAACAAATTCTATTAAATGTCTTAAAGTTTTTAAGTGTCATCCTTGGCCAGTTGAAAAGGGCTTAAAGAAAGTCCTATGTTATGGAATCCTTTGGTGATCCTTTGGTAAGCGTATAAGTCCTATCCTGCATATGGTAAAGGTCCAGTGAGTCAATCTATGTCCAACCTCGATGAACGCTACAGTAATTATGACCAGTAGGGTCGGTTAAGTATTGTATCAGCCTCAGAGTACTGCCAGTGATTGGCCAAGAAATAGATCACATGGTCTCGCCTAGTCTATAAATATGGGCGAGGATCTAGCACACACCTTATATACTAGAATTTCTCAACAGACATTACTCATGATGAACAGAGTTTACTGATCGTTGAATGTTCCCTAATATCAATATATATTGGATTTTCGATTTTTCGTCTTGTTTCTCTTCAAATAATCATCTCTTTTTCCATATTTCCGTTCTTTTCTCTCTTCTTTTTATCGATCTCGTGTCTTTTGTTAATCTGACTCGATCGGTTCGCTTAGTTTTCCTGACGTTACATTGGGATCTTTTCTTTTTCTTTAGTCTCTCTATACTGTTGTTGTTGTTGTTGTTGTGTTGTTGTTCTTCTTCTTCTTCTTCTTCTTCTTCTTCTTATTATTATTATTATTATTATTATTTATTTATTTACTCCTTTCGAGTTTTTCAGATCAGTATTAACTGATGGTTTTTCACTGGAGTCTGAGTGACAGCAAGTCTTCTCATTTCTCCATGACTCTTCTGAGTATTCTGATTGCAGCAGTGCAGTGTTCTGAATGGTATCAATCCTTTCTCTGATTTCCAAACTTTCCAAACCCTTTTCCAATCCTTTTGGGACCGTTCCAAGTGCACCAATTACAATTGGTATAACTTTGACTTTCATATTCCATAACTTTTTCAGTTCTCTGGCAAGGTCCAGGTATTTGTCCAATTTTTTCATTTTCCTTTAGTTTCACCCTATGATCTGCTGGGGTGAAGCTAAAGGAAAGTGAAAAAAATATTATTATTATTATTATTATTATTATTATTATTATTATTATTATTATTATTATTATTATTATTTTCACTCCTTTCGAGTTTTTCACATCAGCGTTACTCACTGTATTTGATTGGAGTCTGAATGACAACAAGTCTCCTCAGGTCTCCAGGGCTCTTCTGAGTATTCTAGCCGATTGCAGCAGTGCAGTATTCTGGATGGTCTCGATTCTTCCACTGATTCCCAGACCCTCCAGTCTTTTTTCCAAGAACTGTTCTAAGTTCACCGACTACAATTGGTATCACTTTCACCCTCATATTATTATTATTCCTTTTGAGTTTTTCACATCAGCGTTAGCTGATGGTATGTCACTGGAGTCTGAGTGACAACAAGTCTCCTCAGGTCTCCAGGACTCTTCTGAGTATTCTGGCAGATTTCAGCAGTGCAGTATTCTGGATGGTCTCAAGTCTTCCTCTGATTTCCAGATTTTCCAATCTTTTTTCCAAGATTTTTAGGACCATTCCAAGTGCACCAACTACAATTGATATAACTTTGACTTTCATATTCCATAACTTTTTCAGTTCTCTGGCAAGGTCCATATATTTGTCCATTTTTACATTTTCCTTCAGCTTCACCCTGTGATCTGCTCGAACTACAAAATCCACCAGTTGACAAGTTCTTACTTTTTTGTTAATCAACACTAGGTTTGGTCTTCTTGCTGGGATAAGGTGATCCGTTTTTATCTCAAAATCCCAGATCATCTTTCCAACCCAGTCATGCCTAGTTTTTTATTATTATTATTATTATTATTATTATTATTATTATTATTATTATTATTATGTTTTCACACCTGCCATAGCTTGTAGTTAACTGGAGGCTGAGAGACAGCAAATCTTCACAGGTCTCCTGGACTATTCTGTGTATTCTAGCCGATCTTAACAGCGCTGTAATTTGGATGGTCCCGATTCTTCCTCTGATTTCCAATTCACCCACATTTTTTAGGTACTTATTTACCTTTTTTTAATTTCTGTTTGATTGATGGTGTCTGCTTCCAATTTTCTCGAGTCCTTGTTTTCTTTTTCTTTAAGTGTTTTAATCCTCATTTGGTAGTTCGATTTATTCCTTTATTTCTTTTTTCTTGGTACAATTTTCGATGACAAATTGTATTCCTATATCTGTAGCTGTATATGTTTATGGTCTGTATAAGGATGTCCAAGCCATAAGGTGTGTCGGGAGATGTCATTACGTGTGGCGCGGGGAAATTATTCAATATTTAAGGTATAAACGAAAATATTATTTCAACAAAGTCTGGCCTATATCTTATATATATTGATGTAGGAGAAACTGAAATATAGTAGTATATATATATGTATATTTTTACTATAAAAATGTATTGGAAATGATTTTTACTATAAAAATGCATTAGAAATGTAATAAGTATCTGTTAGCACCAGATACAAGTGCTGAATAAAATATATCTCAAGCACTCTATTTCTCTGTGTATCTTTCATCACCCCAACGAACAACATAGACCAGTGGTTCCAAACTCTGTGTTCGCGACAAATTGGAGTGTTGGCGAGATGTCATTAGGTGTGTCGCGGGAAAGTATTTAATATTTAAGGTATAAACGAAAATATTATTTCAACAAAGTCTGGCTCTATATCTTATTATATTGATGTAGAAGAAACAACAATATAGTAGGAAAAAACTTCCCTGTAACGATGTAGGGCGATATGAGAAACGCCTCGGAGCGGATTAGAACGCAGAAACCATATCTGTACGCAGAATATCAATACAAGACGTTGCTCTCTGTTCCAGTAGATCCTATCTTAGTGCATGAAATAGGTCTATAGGTTGAATCGACACCAACACAGTAGTTTCAAGTGTTGTAACATTACATTCACTTTTATTAAAACTAGCTAAACTTGGTAAATCCTATTTAACCAACAAAAATTCCAGCGATTAAATTGTACTTGCGCATTATTTGAAATGAAGTTTAGCTGTTACTAAAAACAGTTTTTATGTTATTTTCGAGTTAAAACATGCGGTTGCATTAAAAATACCAATCTTGCTATGTATTTTATTATAATGGAGATTGTGTGTTTGTCTATCTGTAACCGAAACTAATCACTACTCAAGTCACAATTCCCTTAGTTATTTACGTCACATTCACCTTGATTTTATTTTTGTTTAAACCTCAATTATTGAGAAAAAATGTTATATCTTATTAATACTGTGGATTAATCTACATACTAATTACATGCAAGTATATTTATATATTCAACAAAAATAGCGGTTTACAGTGTGAACGAGAAGGCTAATTTGCATATTGATATTAAGAATTTGATTTTAATAAATATATGCTTAATATCATTGATTTCTAATTGTTTGATTTTCTCTTAACGAATCTTAGCAAAATCTCGGGGAAAAATATTAAAAGAAATCCATAAACAAGACGAAGAACTGTAATTTTATTAAATACTTCATAATCTAACTAAATAGATAAATTAGGAAAATGAAAGACGGTGTGATGAAAATGATGGAAGAATTAGATTTAAAGCTGTTCTATTTTTCGATTATACCCCCTCAGTTTATCATTTTCTAAATAGTTTATAATTTGATACAAATTTGATTACATCAAAACCTAAAATACTTGCACCCGGAGGGTGCAGATATTTTCTAGTAGAAATAAATAACTATGAATAATAAATATTTTCGTATTCTTTCATTCTTGGATCTATAGAATGTATTTTTTATCGGTGTGCACGAAATTTAAACAGCTCATTGGTGTGTCGCCGATTGGAAACCACTGGGCAGACTGTTGAAATAATATTTTCGTCTATACCTTAAGTATTGAATACTTTCCAGCGACACACCTAATGTCATCTCGCGACACACCAGCGTGTCGCGACACATAGATTGGGACCCCCGGTCTAGATAATCCCGATTCTTCCTATGATCTCTAGTTTCCCCAGTCTCTTTTCCAACCCTTAGGGACCATTCACACCAAGTACAATTGATATCACTGTAACCTTCCACAGCTTTTTCCGCTATGACTCATATAAATGTCATCTTCATTTTCCATAGCATGTACAGCCCTCAGGCAAGGTCTAGACATTTATTGAGTTTTTTCGCTTTCCCTTCCTTTAACTCTATGATCTACCGGAGCGACGAATTCTTCTTTTCTTTTTTATTAACTAAAACTAAATCAGATGTCTGGATGATACATTTTTATCTCTAAACTAGATGTGTCTACCCGGCGTCGACTGAGTAGAGGGGATATTTTAAAGTTAGTCTCGCAGATCCATTATTACTGAATTGGGAGTTGAATCCGGCTGGATGCCCATTAAATCCCAGAATCTCTGGATTGGTTAAACCCAGCAGCAATGGTAAAATCCAATAATAAAATCATAATATTATGAAATATTTACTTTTTAATTCAAATCTCTTAGCAATAAGATGACTATATAAATTATCAACAATAAATGACTGTATAAAATAAGAAACAATAAGATTACTATATAAATTATATATACTATATGTAAAAAGAAATACACCTTGCATTGATCCAGCTACTCTGAAAAGAATGTTAATGTCTACTATCTAAAATATTAAATGAAAAAAGAAATCCATGCTGTTATCATTTAAATTTTATTTTTCATTCATCTTCACGAATATAAATCAAATCTCTATTATTTTTGCTCAAAAAAGCCTGGTGATACTTATGCGTATATATATATTACTTTGTCGTTAATTGTTTAATTTCCGAAATTCCTCTGGACATGCACATACACACAATTTCCCTTTATATGTACTAGAAGACTACGCCAGCGTCGGCTGGGTAGAGGGGGGATTTCTTTAAAAGTTAGTCTCGCAGATCCATATTACTGAATTGTGGTTGATCTCCGCTGATGCCCCATTAAAATCCCTACGTAAAAAGACCTGCGTTGATCCAGTCACTCTGAAAATAGAAATTTTATGTTTACACATATTAAGTGAAAAAAAAACCATGTCGTTATCATTATACTTAATCGGCTGATACTGACAGATGTCCATTTGCACTCATCGACGAAGGACCTGCAAGACTGAGGAACTAAGAGAAAACCAAAGGATTCTTCACTAAGATCGGCTCTGCTTACACAAAGGATCTCCGCTGGACAGCGCTCTGCTTGAAGCCCAAAGGATGGCCAAAATCGTTACAATTATATTATTGTTATTACTGTTATTCCTGGTGAGTTTTAACACTAGTTTTTTTTTCTGGTGGTCTTTAATGGAGCTTTAGTTGCAACAAGTCCACTCATATCATTGAGTATTCTAGCCGATCTAACATTGCTGTTGTGTGGATTTCTTAATTCTTTCTTGATTCCAATTCTCAGTCTTTTTACCAAAATACCCAGGGACCGTCGAAGGGTACCAACTACAATTAGTATTGTAATAGAACACCCATGTTCCGTAGTCTTTTCATCCTCTGGCAGCGTCTAAAAAATGTTTTCTATCTTTTTGTATCTCTTATTTTTGTACTCTATGATCACTGGTACTCAAATCCCGAGATTAATACTATATATATTATATATAATATATTTGGTTTGTTGGTTTTAAGGCTATCACAATGCAAGTGTAAAGAAAAAGTAGGTAACTGTGGTGTTGTTTGTTAACCTGTGGTTTATTCTCAATTCTTTCTTTCTTTTACTTTCTTTCTTTTTTCTTTTTACTTTGCGCCTTTTCTTCTTCTTCTTTCTTCTCTTTCTTCTCTTCTTCTTCTTCTCTTTTCTTCTTAATTTCTTTTCTCTTTCATCTTTTAAGATTTTTCTTCTTCAAGAAACTTGTCTTTCTTTCTATCTTTTTCTTTCTTTCTTTTCTTTTTTTCTTTTCTTTTTTTTTTTTCTTTCTTTCTTTCTTTTCTTTCTTTTTTTCTTTTTTCTTTCGCAGTCGTTTCATGTATGAAATAAATGATCTGAAGGAGAAAGGAAGCGGAATAATCCTCCCTAAAAAAGAAACAAAACCTTGAAATTGGCACGCCACTGCGCTATTGCCTCACCCCCTCCCTATTCTCTCGGCCAAGAATCTAACGCCACAATAACACCACATCATTATCAAAGAAGAAGAAGAAGAAGAAGAAGAAGAGAAGAAGTTACAAAGAAGAAGAGAAGAAGAAGAGTTACAAAGAAGAAGGAAAAGAAGAGAAGAAGGAAGAAGAAGAAGAAAGAAGAGTTACAAAGAAGAAGAAGAAAGAAGAAGAAGAGAAGAAGAAGAAGAAGAGAAGAAGAAGAAGAAGCAGTTACAAAGAAGAAGGAAAAGAAGAAGAAGAAGAAGAAGAGAAGGAAAGAAGAAGAAGAAGAAGAATTACAAAGAAGAAGAGGTTACAAAGAAGAAGAAGAAGAAGAAGAAGAAGAAGTTACAAAGAAGAAGAGTTACAAAGAAGAAGAAAAGAAGAAGAATACAAGAAGAGGAAAAAAGAAGAAGAAGAAGAAGAATTACAAGAAGAAGAGTTACAAAGAAGAAGAAGAAGAAGAAGAGAAGAAGAAGAAGAAGAAGAAGAAAGAAGAAACAACAACAACAACAACAACAATGACTGGCAGTGCAAGAAGCTCCCCCCCCGGAAACGGCAAAGAACAGACAAAAACAAAATTCAATAATGGCCAATGTCCAATTCCACTTAGTTCCGTTATAACCATTGTCTGTAGAACGGCGTCCGTTCATTATTAGAAAAACAAAAAACTGCTCTGCTGAGATCTGCAAAGATGAAGATAGAAGGAAGAAGATGTGTTAGGGGAAGAAAAGAAAAAGAAAGATGATGAGAAATGGACCGTGAGATGATATACAGAGAAAGTGAAGATAGAGAGAAAGAAAAACTGGCCTATCTATTTGTCTCTTCTATCAAACGCAACAACACTCTCTCTATCTCTCTATCCCTATATCTTGCATATATCTTATTTTCTCTATATCGCTTTTCTCTCTCTCTCTCTCTCTCTCTCTCTCTCTCTCTTCTCTCTCCTTGTTCTCTCTTCTCTTGCTCTCCCACTGTCTCTCTATCTCTCTCTCTCCTTATATCTTGCATATAATCTATTGTGTCTCTCTATCAAACTCTCCTCCCCCCTCTCTCTCTCTCTCTTCTCTCTCTCTCTCTTCTCTCTTCTCTCTCTCTCCTCTCTCTCTCTGTTCATTTCTTTTTCTATATATTTTTTTTATGAGAAAAAGACAGAAATGATAAAGGGAAAGAAAGTAGAAATGGAGAGAGGGAGCGATAAAGAGAGAGAGAGAGAAAGAGAAGAGAGAGAGAGAGAGAGAGAGATGAGAGAGAGAGAGAGAGAAAGATGTGGAAAATAGAGCATTAAAATCTACATAGAAATGCGGATAGATAGAAAGAAATTGGGATAAAATGCGGGAAGAAAAAATATAGAGAAAAGAGAAATGAAAATAAAGAGAGAGAGAGAGAAAAGAGAGAGAGAGAGAGAGAGAGAAACAGATATATGCAAGATATAGTGATAGAGAGAGGAGATAGAGAGAGAGGGGGGGAGAGTTTGATATAACAAATAGATATATGCAAGATATAAGGAGAGAGAGAGATAGAGAGACAGTGGGAGAGCAAGGAGAGAGAGAGAGAGCCAGAGAGAGAGAGAGAGAGAGAGAGAAAAAGCGATATAGAGAAAATAGATATATGCAAGATATAGGGATAGAGAGATAGAGAGAGAGTGTGCATTTGATAGAAGACAAATAGATATATGCAAGATATGGATAGATAGATAGATGATATGAGAGGAGAGAGAGAGAGAGAGAGAGAAATAGATATATGCAATATATAGGGATAGAGAGAGAGAGTATGTGTATGTATGTGTGTGATAGAGAAGACCAAATATATATATAAAGATATATATATTTATATATGTATATATATATATGTAGAAGAGAAAGAGAGAGAGAGACAGACAGACAGATAAATATATATATATATATATATATATATAGAGAGAGAGAGAGAGAGAGAGAGAGAGAGAGAGAGAGACACACAAATAGATATATGCAAGATATAAGGAGAGAGGTAAAGATGGAGAGAGAGAGACCACACACACAAATAGATGTATGCAAGATATATATATTATATTATATATATATATATATATTATAGAAGAGAGAGAGAGAGAGAGAGAGAGAGAGAGAGAGAGAGAGAAAGAGAGGAGAGAGAGAGGAAATAAAAAGAAGAATAAAAATAGGAAGAGATAAGAAATAAATAAAATAGACAGAAGTAGAGAAATAGACCGTGAGAATGTCTACAAAGACAGTAAGCACAGAAATAAAGAGAAATTGGGAAAAGATACGAGAAAGAAAAAGAAAGAGTAAAGCACTAAAGAGGATATATATATATATATATATATATAATATATATAATATATATATATATTATATATATATATATAATTCATTTTTTATGTTGAAGTTAGGCGTTATTATGAAGCATTTAAAAAATAAATGAAGGAACCGGATGTTATGGAGTACTGGATTCACTTATTTTTTTTATTATTTGTTATAAATTTTCGGGATGTTAGATTTCTTTTTCAAATATATGTTCGCTACTATATATACACATGTGTGTGTGTTGTGTGTGTGTGTGTGTGTGGTGTGTGTGTAAGAGAAAGGGAGAACATAAGAGAGAGAGTGAGAGAAAAGAGAAAGAGAGAGAAGAGAAAGAGAGAGAAAAGAGAGAGAGGGAGCAAGATATATATATAATTAAAGAAGAGAAAGGGAAGAATGTAAGAGAGAGAGAAAGACAAAGATAAAGATATATATATCTTATTAATAATGGAGATTGTGTGTTTTTCTGTCTGTAACCGAAACTACTATTCCTACTCAAGTCACAATTCTCTTAGTTATTTGACATCACATTCTCCATTGTTTTATTTTTATCTAAACCTCAATTATTAATAAAATGTCTTACATTATTAATACTGCCTAACTATGTCTACGTACTGAAATACATGCAATTATATTTATATATACAACAAAATAGCGCTTTACAGTGTGAAACGGGAAGGCTAATTTGCAAATTTAATATTAAAAAAATCGAATTTAATAAAATATGTTCTTAGTATTATTGATTTCTAACTGTTTGGTTTATTTTAATGAATATAAGCAAAAAATCTCTTCAATGAATCTTAAATGAAATCCATTAAAGATAAATAACTGTCATTTTATTCTTTACTTCCTCTTATAACTAAATACTTAAATTAGAAAAAATAACAATGAAAGACGAGAGTGATGGAAGAGTAAGTTTCAGTGTTCCATTTTTTATTATACTCCTCTGTTTCAAATCTTTTTATTACCTGTATTCTTATTTAGTTTCATTAGCCTTCCTAATTTAATACAATACTTTATTACATTAAAACTTAAATACTTGCATCCGGAGGGTGCATATATTTGCTAGTATATATAAAGAAAGAGAAAGGGAAAATAACGTAAGAGGGAGAGAAGAGAGAAAAGAGAGAGAGAGAAAGATATATATATATACATATAAAGACAGAGAAATGGAAAAAAACCTAGAGAGAGAGAGATTATATATATATAATATATATATATATATATATATATATATATATAATTGCGTGCTGGTGAGGAGGTTGGTGTGTGTGTTTGCGGCGCAGTATCCAGAATCTGCACAGACCTGATTAATATAGATTTTTTGATGGTCGGACAACACTGGTGTGTCAATGTGTAATCGGAAAACATCCATGAGGTCGTCCTTACTTCTCCAGCAGTGTCCAGACTATCTCATTCATCTTACTCTAATTATTTGTGGCCGTACAATTGTTTTCTTATGGAGTGCTCCTACCAAAATCTTTTCACCACGTAGCATTCTTGTTGTAGCTCACATCTATCTTTTTGTCTAGGCGTTTCGTTAGAGGCCAAGTGCCGGCAGCCGAATTGTAGCAGTGACACGGTTACTGCAATGTGTCTTATTGTTGCATAATCTATGTGTGTCATAGATTATTGGTCCCCTATTTTCTGCAGGGATGGTCCGTTTCATATCACGGACGGAAAATTACTGACAGTTGAAGTCTCGCACGTGCACTGATTTTGAATTAGTTACTCAGTTCGAGCCGATATCTAGAGCAGGGAGACGTCCCGTTTGCTTCGGGCTGACTCAACTCAGCGCTGTGTGTTTGTTAGTAGAGAAAGAAATTTAGTTAAGTAAATAAAAGTTTTTTAAAAGAACAGTATGGTGTGTTGGTTGATGCATGTCTTACGCAAGAAGATTAACCAAGAAAGAAATGAAATCAAGAATTAAAGAACCCTAGAAATAGAAGTCAACATGTTGATCATGATGAGAAAGAATAGAAGCTAGAACGTCGAACGGCCAAACAAGCGAAGAAGAAAGAAAGTAAGATGCATCTCTCTCTCTCTCTCTCTCTCTCTCATCTCTCTCTCTCTCTGTTTTGACACAAAAGAACTTCATTGTGTATATACCCAACAAGTGGGTAATAAATCATGATAGATTTTTATTATTCAATTATATACGCTTAACATCTTCTTTCACTGAGTGAAATAAATGTTACCTTATTTCTATTTGTTTCAATTCCCACACCGCCCTGTCGGCTGTGGCGTTAGAATACAACGACTGAACTCTGCAGAGGGGTAGTACTCCACCAATGGGGCCACCTGTTGATGCTTAAGGATGGAACCCAGGTGGTTGAGCAGTCCATGATATGCAACACTCCATTTGGTCTTTCGGCTACACGGAGTCGGCCTGGTTCCAAAATGGTATGATAAGTTGAACTATGCTCTCTAGGAGTAAATTCGAAAAAATGTGACACAATGAAACACTGACACTTGCATTTATTATTAGAAATGTATCGTATGTTCACTGTGTATTTCAACATGAACTTAAGGTTTGATTTCGTTGTAAACATATTAGACCGCCCTGTCGGCTGGGCGTTAGAATGCACCGACTGCACCTCTGCAGGGGGGTAAGACTCCCCTAATAGGGCTACCTGTTAGCCGTGGGTGGCGACCCGTGATGCTTAAGGATAGAACCCAGGTGGCTGAGCAGTCCATGACTTGCAAGACTCCACTTAGACCCTTACTTAGGCTAGACGGGTGGTCGGAGAAGCCCCCTCCGATCAATCGGCTGGTCACGTTAAATCCTAGCACCTATATGATTGCCCCAATCCTATGGCCTTTATGTCAACCCCAAGCCCTTTTTATCATATGCGAGCTAGAAGGCGGTGGCTGAGGGTCTTCATGTCCTGTGTATGACGTTAAACTGATGATGAGGTTCCAGCTCTGGAGGTCTTGCGAATGTGGAGCACCCCTTCATCACCATTACGCCCTGGTCCACTCTGACCCGGAGTGGTAGTACCTGTTAGGGTCCCATCTATGGGTTAAATAGAAAAATGTTTTTATAACAAAAATTGAGTATCCATTAAAAATGAATTTATTTCAAAACTTTATCGGCATTAAATGACCCACTGAGATTGATATGCCGTAAAACAAAACAAACTAAACCAAATTCAATTCCCATATAGTTTATTGTTTTGGAGTTTGGAGCATTGAAATACTCAAGTCTGACATAGGGCCACCAATTATGGAGTAATGGTAAGCAAACTAGATTTGCAAATCCATGAATAGTGAGTTCGATCCTCGCTGGATGCTCCATATTTACGACCTGATGTCTCATTCTACCCATGGTGAACGGGTTTGGCCTTCCATCGTGGTGTAATGGTTATCAAGATGGTCTCGCAGATCTATTACTACTGAATAACGAATCCGTTCCTCGCTGAATCCCTCATACGTGCGACCTTGTGTCACAAAATACCGGTAGCAAACGGGTTTGTGTAATACTCCCCCAATGGGGCCACCTGTTGATCAAGGATGGCGCCCCGTGATGCTTAAGGAGGTACCCAGGTGGCTGAGCAGTTCATGACATGCAACACTCCACTTGGTCCTTCGGCTAGATGGGCGGTCGGAGAGGCCCCCTTCGATCAATCGGCTGGTCACGTTAAATCCCAGCACCTATATGATAGCCCCAACCCTATGGCGTTTATGGCAAGAGTTTAGACTAAAAATTAAATAAAGTCGTCGGGGTGGCTTAAAGTCGGTATCAGCCAGAGAGTAAGGGACTCTATCCCTTTTCACTTGCGCTAGAACGAGGAGATTGTTTGTCTGAGGTGGAGCGCTACACCTACCATCAGCTCCTCACAGATCCCTGTGCTACTCATACGCTGAGTTGGCGAGGGCCGGTACCATCGTGCTGTAATTGTTTGTAATCTAGTCCCGCAAATCATTACTTGTCATATGGGTGCTAGAAGGTGTGTTCAATTCCCACTGGATGCCCCATATTTGCGACCTTGTGTTAAACGTGTTAAACGGGTTGGCTAAATAGCTTATTGAGTCTAGACTTTCGGTTGAATCTGTATAATACGATGACTACACCTTTGCAGAGGGTCAAGATCCCTCAGTGGGACCACCTGTTGGCCATGCGTGACTTCCCATGTTGCTTAAGGACGGAATCCGTATAATTAGTTAGAGTGGAGCTAGCAATGACGTGGTACTCCCCCATTCTCTTCTATGTCCAGATTTAGAGCCTTATCATGAGATGCTATTGTTTATACCCAGTAGGGCCGGGTTAGCTCAGTCGCTAGAGCGTTCGGCTAGAAACCACAAGGTTCCTAGTTCGATACCGGCCCTCGCCAACTCAGCGTATGAGTAGCACAGGGATCAGTGCGGTAAAGTAAGGAGCTGATGATAGGTGTGGCGCTCCGTCTCAGACGCAAAAACAATCTCCTTCGTCTAGCGCTAGTGAAACGAGAATAGACTCCTTCGCTGATTGGCTGATACAGACTTTAGGCCATCCGGACGACAAACCCTTTTAGGGATGAATCCAAGTCTTTTATAGGGGGCACAGTCTTAGTTCTCAGTGATGTAGTTAATGATGAGAGATAGTTCATCCCTTTTGAATCACGTGACAAGTGTCAGCTATTTGGGTCAGTGATCAGTTTAAATGGATCAACGAGGAGTCCGCTTGATTTTTCGGTTGATTATTACTGGCCCCCATCACCTCTTAGTCAATCTCTGTCTGGCAGTAACTGCAGAGTGTGTTCTGTGAACAGTCACTTAGAGGCCAAATTATACGTATTATGCTAGGATATGTTAGAAGGGTCTTCAAATCAGGCAATGGTCGGTAAGTTTAGATGGCATGCGTGATAATAAGGAAAATCCTTTCTAATTCCGGAATGAATTCGCTTCGTCTATTTACCAATGCCTTTATATCTGTTTCACTTCTCCCTCTCTTCCAATATATATATCGATATATGCCTTTCGCTATCTATCGAACCAGTTCGTTAATATTCTCTCTCTCTCTCTCTCTCTCTCTCTTCTCTCTCTCTCTCTCTCTCTCTCTCTCTCTCTGTTTCATATATCTCTTTCGCTATCTATACAATTTGTTCCTTTCTCTCTCTTCTTTCTTTCTTTCTTTCTCTCTCTCTCTCTATCTATCTCTACCCCTCCTCTATCTATCTCATCTATCTCTCTCTCTCTCTCTATATATATATATATATATATATATATATATATATATATATATATAACCTTTGGCTGTTTATTTATCCAGTATCTGTCACTCTCTTTCCTATCTATCTATCTAATTCCATTTTCACTTACACACATACTACCTATCTATCTATCTCCTGTCTATCTGTCTATCTGTTCATCAGTTTGTTTTATCTATCTATCTCTCCCCCTCCTCTCTCTCTCTATCTATCTGTATGTCTATTTCTCTCTCTCTCTCTCTCTCTCTCTCTCTCTCTCTCTCTCTCTCTCTCTCTCTTCTCTCTCTCTCTGTATATCTATATCTATCTGTTTATATCTCTCTTTCGCTATCTGTTAATCAGTCTGTTCCTATGTCTCTCTCTCTCTCTATCTATCTCTCTCTCTCTCTCTTATATATATATATATATATGTATATGGATGACAATATCACACTTGTATAGGCAGTAGTAAGTCAATGTACAGTATTATTAGGAAAGTGTCAATATCTGCGATAGAGCGTTAAAATATGAACAAATAGATAAATAATGAATATGTATATTTAGTATATATTGTGATTTCCATACAAATAAATATATACTAAAATATCTGTCTGTTTATTCTTCTCTCCCCCCTCTCTCTCTCTCTCTCACTCTCTCTGCCTGTCTCTCTTGCTATCTATCTTTCAATCTATCTATGTGTGTCTGACTGCCTCCCACCTCTCTCGTAATGTATATATATATATATATATATATATATATTATATATGTATGTATGTATGTGTGTATGTGTGTGTTGTGTGTGTACCACATGCCACTCTTTTCCCTATCTATCTATCTATTTTCATTCCACATGTCTGTCTATCTGTCTATCTGTTCATCAGTTTGTCATCTCTAAGTAAGTAAAGTCATCGTGTGGCCAAAAGTCGGTATCAACCAATCAGCGAGGGAGCCTATCCCCTTTTTACTATCGCTAGACCAAGGAGATTGTTTTCTGCGCCGAGGTGGAGCGCCACACCCACCATCAGCTCTTACTTTACCGCACTGATCCTGTGCTACTCATACGCTGAGTTGGCGAGGGCCTGTATCGAACTCTATATTAGTCTCTATCTATCTATCTATCTATCTATCTGTATTGCCTGTCCCTATCCGACTCGTTTCCGTCTTTCAATCCATCACCCTACTTCTACCGCTGACACATATCATCATCCCATACGTCATCGAAAAACCATAATTACTATTACTACTACTACTACTACTACCATCACCACCACGGCTCCCTCCTCCTCCCACGACCGCCCACGTGATGAAAAAGCTCCCTCTGTCCACTCCAATTCCCTCGCTTGCATCCCCCTGAGCTGTGGCTGTCGTCTCGGACGAAGCAAGACTAAATAGACGGTCTGGCCCGACAACACCAAGTCAACAATAAACATCAACAACACCAACTGCCATTTTCTCTGGATTGCTTTCTTTTTCTCCCCCCCTCCTTTGTGCTCGCCCCCCGCCCCCAAACCAAGACCCCCACCCACCCCCATCAGCTGATAGTCCTTTCCCTGTGGCTCTCCGGATTTCCGTCTCCCATGACTCATTCATGTATTTAAAGCTATGGGCACGTTACCGTGTTATACACATTATAAGGACATGTTGCATGTTGTATTAGTTAGACAGTGCTCGATTTCAGAAGAAGAAGAAGAAGACTTGGGGGAAGGGAGGGAGGGAGGGAGGGGGTGATGTTTAAAGGGGGAGGTGGTAGAGGGAAGGGTCCGGTGGCCGGAACGCTAGCAAGGGCACGTGACTGGAAAGGTCTAATTAGAACGGGCCAGGGGGCAGGGTGTGGGAAGATCGTATTGCCTGATATTGATTAGCACATCACGCATATAGATTAGATGAATTCTCCCTTAAAATCCATTTCGCTGCCCTTTTCGACTTTATTTGATAATTTTGGTTAGGCTACCGCTTGGAACTGCCATTGGTCTTCTCCTTTGACTTGTTAATCAAATATGCGTCGGTCATCCGACTTCCGGTGGCTCCGGTTACGTTGTTAGGTATTTGCCAAGAGTCCGGTGTCATTTTTGGACAATGCCACAAGGAATTTCTTAAGCTCTTAAGAAACAACTGCATAAAAATCTATTTATTAATACGCTTAGTATTATCTGCGTTATTCGGATTATTGTCCTCATTTTCATTGTTATCTGTACAACGTTTCGGTCGATGTCCCTTCCGGTCTTCTTCAGGTATTTCTTGGACTCGGGAATTTCTCGGACTCGGGAACCTTCTCGACTCGGGAACCTTCTTGTCGTAATCGGGAGCCATCACGGATCTTTGAACCTAACCCTTTATTCAGTCCACGGGGGTTTCAAAGTTTTGATGGCTCCCGATTACGACAAGTTTAATTTATTTTATTTTTACCCCTAAAAATACATCAATTAAAAGAAGCTAAGAATTACACATGGGCTTATCTGAAGATAAAAAAGTTTAGCGTATTGATAATTTCCGACAGTGTTCGTTCGTTTTTTCTCCTCTCTTCTCTCCTCCCCCCCCTCTCTCTCTCTCTCTCTCTCTCTCTCTCTCTCTCTCTCTCTCTCTCTCTTTGAGAATCTGTGTTACGCCTCAAAGATACGTGGTTCAAAGTTTTTAAATAAAATAACTAGTGCATTATCTCTCTCTCTCTCTCTCTCTCTCTCTCTCTCTCTCTCTCTCTCTCTCTCTCTCTCTCTCACACACACACACACACATTTTGAGAATCTATGTTACGCCTCAAAGATATGTGGTTCAAAGTTAACTGACCTGAAAAAATGTAAAAGTTTTTTTAAATAAAATAACTAGTGCATAACTTTTTTATTCATTAATATATCAACACTGAAAATTTCATTAAATTCGGTTGATTTCCTGATTTTTGGTATTCTTTCTTTAAGCGGGGTGACATACGATATAGGAATTTAGGTCCATTAAGTTCGATTTAACCCATTAACAGCCGTAAAATACAACCAATTTACATGGTCAACCAAATTTTCATATTTTGTATCATCTAAATTAAACTAAAGTTAACATTTGTTTAACTTTTTAGCCATCGTATGTCACTCGCCGAAAGAAAAAAAAACACCAAAAAATCAGGGAATTAACTGGGACCATATTACTTTAGGCACACCTTTTTCGATCTCATTTAATCAGGACATTTTTTTCATTACACCGTAAAAATCCGGTTGTTTGTTAACTGATGATTTTTAGAGTTTTTTTTATAAAATAAGCCCTAACCCTAACCCTAACCCCTAACCCTTAACTGGAGGATTTTGACGGTGTAAATAAAAAATGTCCTGATGAAACGAGATCGAAAAAGGGGTGCCTAAATGTCACATGGTCCATTAACTGAATTTAATGAAATTTTCTGAGTTGATATATTAATGAATAAAATATATTAATAATATAATTATTTTATTAAAACTTTTACATGTTTTCAGGTTAGTTAACTTTGAAATCCTTATCTTAAATTAACTGACCTGAAAAAATGTAAAAGTTTTAAAATAAAATACCTAATGCATTATATCCATTATATCCGTATGTCAACCCGCCGAAAGAAAAAATACTAAAAATCAGGGAATTAACCGAATTTCAGGAAATGTTCAGTGTTGATATCAACAATATAATGTATTATAATACACCAGTTATTTTATTTGAAAACTCTTAGATTTTTTCTGGTCTAACTGACCAGAAAAAATGTAAGAGTTTTCAAATAAAATAACTGGTGTATTATATTGTTTATTTATTCATATATTTGAGACGAACCACGTATATTTGAGACGTAACACAGATTCACAAACATACGTGGTTCAAAGTTAATTGACCTGAAAAAATGTAAAGGTTTTTAAATAGAAATAACTGGTGCATTATATCTTTTATTCATTAATAAATCAACACTGAAAATTTCATCTAATTCGGTTAATTCCCTGATTTTTGGTATTTTTTTTCTTTCGGTGGGGTGACATACGATTGTCGAATTTAGGTCCGTGAAAGTTCAATTTAACCGAGGTTTCTTAGTATTGTCCAATGTAAAAAAATATTGCCATTCATTGGATTGGTTATGTAAATATTACATAATCTCTGCTCAATAGAGATTATGTAATCTATCAAGTGCTATTAATATTTATATACACAAACAATTTCCTTTAAATCATAGATGCAGATAAGTGCCCATTAAGTATCACATTATCAAAATTACCACAAAGGACTCAATAAAGCTTTAGGCATTCTTAACATAGATGCATATATATATTTACCAACCCCTCCGCACGAACAGGATGTGACACAAGGTCAATTTCTTAAGCGGAGTTCAACAGGTTTGAATTCAGAGTTTTCCTTCTCCTAGACCGGTTGCTAACCAAGGTTAAAGAGCCCAGTCTGCCCTACTATTTATCCATAGCTGGAGGGAGAGTAGGATTCATACCTTTCCCAAGGGTATTAGCGCTAAGTGAAAGGCAATTACCACGTCCAGGATTTGAACTCGGAGCGACGAGTCCATTTCCCATGACTTTAACCTTTACACCACACGCTTCCCTAATATATAGATTCATATAAGTGAGCATTAAGTATCGTATTATCCTAATTTATCTATATTCATATATAGTTTAATAAAATTCATTTTTCTATATACTACAAAATAAAAAAGCCCTCTGGGCGACGTAAAATAAATATTGCCTGGGGGAAGGGATTTGAAAATTTAATATCAGAGAGTTTGTATCATAAGTAAAGTAAAATCATCAAATTTATTAAAGGAGTAAAAAAAATTGAAATGGAAACTTAGTTCTGATAACTTTAAATATATATTAAAATAAAACAAACTATATATAGATAGATAATACCAGGTATGTATATTTATTAAAACTTGTTTGAAAAACCTTTGAGGACTGTCTAACATTGCATGCTCAAATTTTGAGTGTATTCTATTTATGACGATTTTAGGCAGTGTGACGTAAGCAGTGGCGTAGTTTTTGTTACAGACAAAAATCGGAAGCAAATCTCCATTATTGATAGATTTGTTTTATTATTTTCTAATATTCTTATTCTTTATATATTCTTGTTTTTAAGTTATTTTTCTATTGTTCTTCATTTGTATTTTTTTCATTTGTTGCTTTTATTATGTTTTATCTTTTATAAATTTGGTTTATTTTTCAATCATCTTTTAAATTCTTTTTTAACATATCAGTAATTTATACCCGTATATTTTTATCTAGCTTTTCTTACGAAAAATGAAGAGTAAAAAGATTTGTAGGTTCAAGGTTATAACAATGTTATAACTTGTTGAAACACAACAAACTCCGACGCGTTTGTGGACAAAACATTTTATATTGATAACAGCACAGAAATAAGACAAGATACATAAAAATAAGAATACATGATACATGAACATTAAAGTACGTAAACATACAAAATCACTTACTAGTGATGAGAGGCCAGCGTTGGGGGCCAAAGCCCCCACAAGAAGGGTGTGACAATGGTCTAACCCAGAAGAGAGGAAGAAGCGTTTGAACCAGGCGTTTAAATACAATAGCCCCTGGTGAGAACAAGCGGCAACCAGCGGGAAGATAACTCTTCCAGGCCAATGTGAAATTAATCCCAACAGATTCTTAACACCCACTTGAACAAAAATAGGCTGTGGATTTGATGGAACTTTAGTCTTTGCTGGTCTTTACCAATTTTCCTTTGTACAAACAAACATACAGACATATAGATGGACAGACAGACGGAATCTTTCATTTATATATAGAGAAGATATTAGCTGAAACTATGAGATCATTTAATAATTCAATGCATTTTTCAAACTTTACATTATTTGTTATTTTTCATTTTAATTTCAGATTGTTCTTTACTTTTCTTAACATATGGGCTGCGTTTTTTAGTTAATCTCTGATTATAATAATGAAATTTATTGTGTACAGTGCTCAGGTGTACCACAACTAATCAAAGGTCTCAATGAAGCTTTAGGCATTCTTCACTTTCATACGTTGCACAAATATTGACCAGACCGACTTGAATTTTGCTAAGATTTACGAAGTTTATACGAGATTCTAATCTTATTTTAATGGAGATTATGTAACTGTCGATCTGTAAGCAAAACTACGTCACCACTGATGTCACGATTACCTTAGTTATTTAATTTATATTTCAGCGTTTATGAAATAGTCTTCTTCTTCTTCTTCTTCTTCTTCTTCTTCTTCTTCTTCTTCTTCTTCTTCTTCTTCTATTTTTTTGTATGTTCTAAGATTCGGTCTCTTTTATTCTTTTTTTCTGTCAAAGCTTCATTCATTTCTTTATTCTTTCTTACTTTCTTCTTTCTTTCTTTCTTTCTTTATCTTTCTTTATTTGTTCTTATGTTTTTCCATATGCTTTCCTTTTCGGTTTCTTTTATTCTTTCTTTTTCTCTCCAAACCTCATTATTTCGTCCTTTTTTTTTAATTCGTTTTTTTCTTTCTTTCTCTCTCACTCTCTTCCTCAATTTTTCCACTCGTTCTACCATTCGGTCTCTGTTATTTTTTCTGTCAAAACAGAATGATTTCTTTCTTTCTTTCTTTTTTCTTTCTTTCTTTCTTTCTTTCTATTTTTTCCATATGTTCTAATATTCGGTCTCTTAGACTTTTTTTTCTTCTGTCAAAATATCCTCATTTCTTTTATCGTTCTACTTATATATATATTTATTCTTCTATTTTTCTGTACGTTCTAAAATTCGGCCTCTTTTATTCTTTTTTTTTCTGTTCAAATTCTTTCTTTCTCTCTTTCTTTCTTTCTCTCTTTCTCTCTTTCTTTCTTTCTCTCTTTCTTTCTTTCTATTTTTCCATATGTTCTGATATTAAGTCTCTTAATCTTTTTTTTCCTTCTGTCAAAACGTCTTTATTTCTTTTATTTATTTCTTCTTCTATTTTTCTGTACATTCTAAAATTCGGCCTCTTTTATTCTCATCTTCTTTTCTGTTCAAATTATTTCCTTCTTTCTTCTTTCTTTCTCTCTCTCTCTCTCTCTCTCTCTCTCTCTCTCTCTCTCTCTCTCTCTCTCTTCTCTCTCTTTCTTTTTTTTTCTTTCTTTCTTTGATATTCAGTCTCTTAATTTTCCCCTTCTCTCAAAACGTATTTATTTATTTTATTTATTTCTTCTTCTATTTTTCTGTACATTCTAAAGTTCAGCCTCTTTTTTTCTTCTTTTTTCCAGTACAAATTCATTCATTCATTCATTCATTCATTTCTTTCTTTCTTTTTTTTCTTTCTATTTTTTCCATATGTTTTTATATTCGGTCTCTTAGATTTTCCCCTTCTCTCAAAACGTCCTTATTTCTTTCTTTCCTTATTTCTTTCTATATCAGTTTGGTTGTTTATTGTTGAAACTGATGGCTGGGTGCGTGTTTGAAAGGTGAAATGTTCAATGCAATTCATATGAAATAATCTATTCCTATCCGGAAACCATCAATGACAAATGACGGCCAATCATCACCAGAGAAGCCACTTGACAAGCCTTCTTTACAAACACCTATCTTGAAAACTTAATCTCTATCGACCCATCTCAAGACTTTCTCTACCATTATGTTCCTTTTCTTTTTTTTCATCTAGATTCATACTATTGGAGATGTTGCGTAACGGTTAGCGTGGTAAGCAATAGAGACGGCGATTCGAGTTCAAATCCTAGACGAGTCTGTTTGCATTTTACATATCGCTAAAACTGTTCTCCCTCCACCTCTGGGTAAATAGTATGGCAGACTGCTCTTTAAAATTGGTATGGCAACCGGACTATGACAGGAAAAACTAAAACAGAAGAGTCTCTCTTTTTATTAGTCAAGCTACTTTTATGTATCGTTAAATCATTGGGAAAGGTACGAATTTAACCTATGGTAAATAGTATGGCAGACTGTGCTCCACCTATGGGTAAATAGTATGGCAGACTGTGTTCTTTAAAATTGGTATGGCAACCGGACTAGGAGGGAAAACTAAAACAGAAGCGTCTCTCTTCTTATTAGTCAAGCTACTTTTACGTATCGTTAAATCATTGGGAAAGGTACGAATTTAACGGTTAGTGTGGTAAGCAATAGAGACGGCGATTCAAGTTCAAATCCTACACGAGTCTGTTTGCATTTTACATATCGCTAAAACGGTTCTCCCTCCACCTCTGGGTAAATAGTATGGCAGACTGTGCTCTTTCAAATTGTGTTGTGAGGTTTTAAGGGATCAAATAAGAACAAAACGACGAGTAACAAAAATAGAAAAATGTATTAACAAAAAGTAGACAAATACAATAGAGAGATGTGGAAAACTACGTCCGACAATAGAGTATTGGCTTACTGCTAAGCCACAATTATCCCTGTTTATTTATAGTAACCTGTCGGCGCATTCCATTGGTCAATAGGGTGTATCACCTATAACAGTATGGCAACTGGAATAGGACAGGGAAAACTAAACAGAAAGCGTCTCTCTCTTATTAGTCAAGCTACTTTTACGTATCGTTAAATCATTGGGAAAGATACGAATTTAACTATTCTCCCTCCACCTCTGGGTAATAGTATGGCAGACTGTGCCCTTTAAAATTGTTATGGCAACCGGACTAGGACAGGGGAAACTAAAACAGAAGAGTCTCTCTTCTTATTAGTCAAGCTACTTTTACGTATCGCTAAATCATTGGGAAAGGTACGAATTTAACTATTCTCCCTCCACCTATGGGTAAATAGTATGGCAGACTGTGCTCTTTAAAATTGGTATGGTAACCGAACTAGGACAGGGAAACAGAAGCGTCTCTCTTCTTATTAGTCAAGCTACTTCTACTTATTGTTAAATCATTGGGAAAGGTACGAATTTAACTATTCACCCTCCACCTATGGGTAAATAGTATGGCAGACTGTGCTCTTTAAAATTGGTATGGCAACCGGACTAGGAGAGCGAAAATTAAAACAGAAGCGGCTTTTTTCTTATTAATCAAGCTACTTTGAGATGTCCTAGCTAGAAGACTAGACCTAGTATTGATTAACAAAAAATACGAGAACTTATCAACTGGTAGATTTTGCAATTCCTGCAGATCACAGGGTGAAGAGAAAAGAAAACGAAAATAGACAAATGCCTAGATCTGCAAGAGAATTGAAAAAGCTGTGTAACATGAGGATGAAAGTGATACCAATAGTAGTTAGAGTACTAGGAACGGCCCACAAAAGCTTAGTAAAAAGACCTGAGGAACTAGAAATCAGAGGCAGAATTGAGAACATCCAGACTGCAGCATTGCGGAAATCAGCTGAGATACTCAAGAGACTCCTGGAGACCTGAGGATACGTGTTATCACTTAGAATCCAGTGAAAGACCACCAGCTAACGCCGGTGAGAAAAACTACTACTACTACTCATAATAATAATAATGTAAATGTCGTTCCAATTGCAAATTGGGCCCTTGGGTAGTAGAAACTACAAATGTCCAGCATTTGTGAATCTCTAAAGTAAACAAATCAATACACCAGGGTTCCCCACTCCACCCACGCGTCGCTGAGTAGCTGCTTCTAGATCAGAATATGGCGATAAGAATGACGGGAAACAGTAGATATTTAGACGCACCCATTGATTTTAGTCTTAGAAATCTAGGGAAAGTATGTATTACACACCAATATCTATACATATATAAAGGGCAGTTGTGTGTATATGTATGTCCGGGGGAAACTTTGAAAATAAAACAACGGCAAAGTAAATATATATACACACTAAATATCACCAGGGCTTGGTTTTTGAGCAAAAATAATAGAGATTAGATTTATATTCGTGAAGTTAATTAAAAAATAGAATTTAAATGATTGCATTTTTTTTCATTTAATATTTTAGATAGTAGACATTAACATTTCTTTTCAGAGTAGCTGGATCAATGCAGGGTGTATTTCTTTAAAATTATTTTTACATAGGGATTTAAATGGGGCATCACACGAGGATTCAACTTATAATTCAGTAATAATGGATCTGCGGGACTAACTTTTAAAAAATCTCCCTTAAGTAAACTTCGAAACACGTGTCTATGGATTACTGATATATATATATATATTATATTATATATATATATATATATATATATATATATATCAGTAATCCATAGACACGTGTTTCGAAGTTTACTTCAGTGCGGCCCGACCTTTTGACAGCTATCTCTTGCCGGGATCGAACCCGACAGAATTTTCGTCAGCCAAGCTCCTTACCGGCTATCAGCGCTGTCAATCTGGGGTGAACAATTAATTGATACATCCCTATGGGAAATGTTTTTTACAGACACCAGAGAACTCAAGTCTGTAAACAGGCGAATAACGGCTTACGCTAAACGCTGAAATTTCAATTAATGTCCCCCCTACAGAGCTCACCCATGGGAAATGTGTGTGTGTGTGTGTGTGTGTGTGTGTGTTCGTTTAAGTGTCTATTCTAATTAACATAATCTTCTTCGTTATATATTGTCAAACGTGTATTTTCATATTAACGTCAGGCATATGCAGGTGACACAAATACACATTAAAGAGTGTTTTAAAGAGGGCCTCTTTGTACATGATATTTCTTGTACTTCCACCTTTTGCAAATATGTAGTCATTTACTAATATCTCATGGATTCAAGAAATAAATGATCAACTCAATTAAATCAAAAATGCGCTTTCTTTTATACTTGTTCCTTCCTTGCTTTCAATGCACAGTTTTAAAGTAAAATTCCTTCTTTTTTTTTTTCGTTGATTAAAAAAAAAAAAAAATAAATAAATAAATAAATAAACTCCAATAATCAAAGATGGGTTTTTGTTTTTTGTAAACATATAATTTAAAGTTTTAGACTCGATACAATATTCAGGTAAAAAAAATCAATTTTTTAAAAGTTTGATGAAAGAAACCTTAGGTGCTACTGTTTGTGCGTGTCATTTATTTAGTGTACTGTTTGAGAAGTCCTTTTGTTGTTGTTGTTGTTGTCTTTTGAAATCAAATCAAAATAAGTGTTATTTATGGTGTATGTGATCACTTTTTAACAGTGATGGCTGTGACAACAGGGGAAAAATCATTTAAGCTCGAATTACCACAACAAACAATATCGATAAATTAGTGGAATGCCCTTTCATTAATCAAAGTATTTCCATAGTTTTATGCTACTTTAGTTATTTATTCATTTATTTATTCAAGTTAAATTTCAGATCTAATCACAGAAGAATGATTCCTTTTTTGATTTGAAGTGATCTTTGAAGAATCGATATCTTGACGTTTTTTTTTTGTGTTCAAACAGGATGTTCGTCCAAAAATTCTAAAAAAAAAAAAAATTTAAAAAATGATAAAGTTTAACTGTCCGTTCATTTAGCAATAGTTCTAATCTTATCAAAAGATGTAATAATTAAATTATCATACTGTGGTATATCCACAGGTCCTATTTCTTTTTTGCATACTGGTGAGGGTCGAGTGACAACAAGTACCTGTCTGTCTAAAATACATTCATTATCTTGCCAATAGCACGTGGTTTTTCAGCCGACCGACCAGAGAAAACTGACTTTCCCTCGGCCATGTTCTAAACGGGTGGTCGGTCGGCCGACAATCCAGCATCACGCACGTTAAACCGCTTATTGATCCAGTCTCGTTTACTCTTCGCTCTCTCCTTCTCGTGAGAACAACGCGAGATTTCCTCAACCGGAAGTGCCATGCGGACGACAACCTCAGCCATTTATGGACAAGCATGGACGAACGGTGTGCAAAATGAAGGACGTGACGAAAGTGGTGAAAAAAAATTAGACGACCCATTCCAGGGGAATTTCTGCATTATTTAGACAAGGCTCAGTGGTTTGTGTAATCGGAATATATAGCACAATGCGCGGGCTGAGAAAAAAACAGGGAGACAATACACCAGGGATAGGCAATCATTTTGTTTTCCATACCCCAAAGTTAAAACTCGGAATATATGACCATTTTAGGCACACCTTTTGCTTTACTGAATCGTAAGTACATTTTTTCATTTACACCGTCACCATCCGGTTGTTTGTTAGGGGTTAGGGTTAGGGGGTGTGTTTAGGGATTAGTTTTATAATTTTAAAAAAAAACCTCTAAAAATCGTCTGTTAACAAAAAACCGGATGTTGACGGTGTAAGTGAAAAAATGTCCTTATGAATCAGCAAAGCAAAAGAGGTGCCTAAAGGCCATATGGTCCTAAAACTCTACCATCTTCAAAATGTAAAATTCGGCGCAGTGGCCTATTGTTGGTATCAGCCGAACAGCAACAGTGTCAATTCCCTTTTTGCATTCGATAGACCAGTGACATTGTTCTGTTGTGGTGGAGCGCCACACACACAGTGTGCGTGATTGTGTAATCGAAATATGTACCACAATGCCGGGCTGGGAAAAACAGGAAGACAAGGGATTCTACCAGGGATAGGCAATTCTTTTGTGTTGGACTTTCTTTGTAATATAATGTGTGCTGGGGTCCACCACTTAAACTTATAGGCTCTGTGTGGGCGCGTGGATTAAAGCCAGCCAATCAATAACCCGAATATATAGTTGGTTACCAATTTAATCGCCGGTCTTAAAAGCCGTTTATTTGCACGTATTCGCCACGGACGAACGGATCTGCAACCAAGCACTCTGCTCAACCAACGGATTCTAGCCAACACTAAGGGACACTGAGGAACAACCAAAGGATTCTACCCAACTCTAAGGGACACCGAGGAACAACCAAAGGATTCTACCCAACACTAAGGACACCGAGGAACAACAAAGGATTCTACCTACACTAACGGACACTGGGGAACAACCAAAGGATTCTACCAACACTAAGGAACCGAGGAACAACCAAAATTCTACCCAACACTAAGGGACACCGAGGAACGAACAAAGGATTCTAGCCTACACTAACGGACACTGGGGAACAAACAAAGGATTCTAAACACTAACGGACCAGAGGACAACCAAAAGATTCTACCCACACTAAGGGACACCGAGAACGAACAAGGATTCTAGCCTACACTAACGACACAGGGAACAACCAAAGGATTCTACCCAACACTAAGGAACGCCGAGGAACAACCAAAAGATTCTACCCAACACTAAGGACACCGAGAACGAACAAAGGATTCTAGCCTACACTAACGGACACTGGGAACAAACAAAGGATTCTACCCAACACTAAGGACACAGAGGAACAACCAAAATTCTACCCAACACTAAGGGACACCGAGGAACGAACAAAGGATTCTAGCCTACACTAACGGACACTGGGGAACAAACAAGGATTCTACCCAACACTAACGGACACAGAGGAACAACCAAAAGATTTCTACCCAACACTAAGGGACACGAGGAACGAACAAAGGATTCTAGCCTACACTAACGGACACTGGGGAACAAACAAAGGATTCTACCCAACACTAACGGACACAGAGGAACAACCAAAAGATTCTACCCAACACTAAGGGACACCGAGGAACGAACAAAGGATTCTAGCCTACACTAACGGACACTGGGGAAACAAACAAAGGATTCTACCCAACACTAAGGAACGCCGAGGAACAACCAAAAGATTCTACCCAACACTAAGGGACACCGAGGAACGAACAAAGGATTCTAGCCTACACTAACGGACACTGGGAACAAACAAAGGATTCTACCCAACACTAACGGACACAGAGGAACAACAAAAGATTCTACCCAACACTAAGGGACACCGAGGAACGAACAAAGGATTCTAGCCTACACTAACGGACACTGGGGAACAAACAAAGGATTCTACCCAACACTAACGGACACAGAGGAACAACCAAAAGATTCTACCCAACACTAAGGGACACCGAGGAACGAACAAAGGATTCTAGCCTACACTAACGGACACAGGGAACAACCAAAGGATTCTACCCAACACTAAGGAACGCGAGGAACAACAAAAAGATTCTACCCAACACTAAGGGACACCGAGAACGAACAAAGGATTCTAGCCTACACTAACGGACACTGGGAAACAAACAAGGATTCTACCCAACACTAAGGAACGCCGAGGAACAACCAAAAGATTCTACCCCAACACTAAGGACACCGAGGAACGAACAAAGGATTCTAGCCTACACTAACGGACACTGGGGAACAAACAAAGGATTCTACCCAACACTAACGGACACAGAGGAACAACCAAAAGATTCTACCCAACACTAAGGGACACCGAGGAACGAACAAAGGATTCTAGCCTACACTAACGGACACAGGGGAACAACCAAAGGATTCTACCCAACACTAAGGAACGCCGAGGAACAACCAAAAGATTCTACCCAACACTAAGGGACACCGAGGAACGAACAAAGGATTCTAGCCTACACTAACGGACACTGGGGAACAAACAAAGGATTCTACCCAACACTAACGGACACAGAGGAACAACCAAAAGATTCTACCCAACACTAAGGGACACCGAGGAACGAACAAAGGATTCTAGCCTACACTAACGGACACTGGGGAACAAACAAAGGATTCTACCCAACACTAACGGACACAGAGAACAACAAAAAGATTCTACCCAACACTAAGGGACACCGAGGAACGAACAAAGGATTCTAGCCTACACTAACGGACACTGGGGAACAAACAAAGGATTCTACCCAACACTAACGGACACAGAGGAACAACAAAAAGATTCTACCCAACACTAAGGGACACGAGGAACGAACAAAGGATTCTAGCCTACACTAACGGACACAGGGGAACAACCAAAGGATTCTACCCAACACTAAGGAACGCCGAGGAACACCAAAAAGATTCGACCCAACACTAAGGGACACGAGGAACGAACAAAGGATTCTAGCCTACACTAACGGACACTGGGGAACAAACAAAAGGATTCTACCCAACACTAAGGAACGCCGAGGAACAACCAAAAAGATTCTACCCAACACTAAGGGACACCGAGGAACGAACAAAGGATTCTAGCCTACACTAACGGACACTGGGGAACAAACAAAGGATTCTACCCAACACTAAAGAACGCCGGAACAACCAAAGATTCTACCCAACACTAAGGACACCGAGGAACGAACAAAGGATTCTAGCCTACACTAACGGACACTGGGGAACAAACAAAGGATTCTACCCAACACTAACGGACACAGAGGAACAACCAAAAGATTCTACCCAACACTAAGGGACACCGAGGAACGAACAAAGGATTCTAGCCAACACTAACGGACACAGAGGAACAACAAAAAGATTCTACCAACACTAAGGGACACCGAGGAACGAACAAAGGATTCTAGCCTACACTAACGGACACTGGGGAACAACAAAGGATTCTACCAACACTAACGGACACAGAGGAACAACCAAAAGATTCTACCCAACACTAAGGGACACCGAGGAACGAACAAAGGATTCTAGCCTACACTAACGGACACAGGGGAACAACCAAAGGATTCTACCCAACACTAAGGAACGCCGAGGAACAACCAAAAGATTCTACCCAACACTAAGGACACCGAGGAACGAACAAAGGATTCTAGCCTACACTAACGGACACTGGGGAACAAACAAAGGATTCTACCCAACACTAAGGAACGCCGAGGAACAACCAAAAGATTCTACCCAACACTAAGGGACACCGAGGAACGAACAAAGGATTCTAGCCTACACTAACGGACACTGGGGAACAAACAAAGGATTCTACCCAACACTAACGGACACAGAGGAACAACCAAAAGATTCTACCCAACACTAAGGGACACCGAGGAACGAACAAAGGATTCTAGCCTACACTAACGGACACAGGGGAACAACCAAAGGATTCTACCCAACACTAAGGAACGCCGAGGAACAACCAAAAGATTCTACCCAACACTAAGGGACACCGAGGAACGAACAAAGGATTCTAGCCTACACTAACGGACACTGGGAACAAACAAAGGATTCTACCCAACACTAAGGACACCGAGGAACAACCAAAAGATTCTACCCAACACTAAGGGACACCGAGGAACGAACAAAGGATTCTAGCCTACACTAACGGACACTGGGGAACAAACAAAGGATTCTACCCAACACTAAGGACACCGAGGAACAACCAAAATTCTACCCAACACTAAGGGACACCGAGGAACGAACAAAGGATTCTAGCCTACACTAACGGACACTGGGGAACAACAAAGGATTCTACCCAACACTAACGGACACCGAGGAACAACAAAAAGATTCTACCCAACACTAAGGGACACCGAGGAACGAACAAAGGATTCTAGCCTACACTAACGGACACTGGGGAACAAACAAAGGATTCTACCCAACACTAACGGACACAGAGGAACAACAAAAAGATTCTACCCAACACTAAGGGACACCGAGGAACGAACAAAGGATTCTAGCCTACACTAACGGACACAGGGGAACAACCAAAGGATTCTACCCAACACTAAGGAACGCCGAGGAACAACCAAAAGATTCTACCCAACACTAAGGGACACCGAGGAACGAACAAAGGATTCTAGCCTACACTAACGGACACTGGGGAACAAACAAAGGATTCTACCCAACACTAAGGAACGCCGAGGAACAACCAAAAGATTCTACCCAACACTAAGGGACACCGAGGAACGAACAAAGGATTCTAGCCTACACTAACGGACACTGGGGAACAAACAAAGGATTCTACCCAACACTAAGAACGAGGAACAACCAAAAGATTCTACCCAACACTAAGGGACACCGAGGAACGAACAAAGGATTCTAGCCTACACTAACGGACACTGGGGAACAAACAAAGGATTCTACCCAACACTAACGGAACAGAGGAACAACCAAAAGATTCTACCCAACACTAAGGGACACCGAGGAACGAACAAAGGATTCTAGCCAACACTAACGGACACAGAGGAACAACAAAAAGATTCTACCCAACACTAAGGGACACCGAGGAACGAACAAAGGATTCTAGCCTACACTAACGGACACTGGGGAACAAACAAAGGATTCTACCCAACACTAACGGACACAGAGGAACAACCAAAAGATTCTACCCAACACTAAGGGACACCGAGGAACGAACAAAGGATTCTAGCCTACACTAACGGACACAGGGGAACAACCAAAGGATTCTACCCAACACTAAGGAACGCCAAGGAACAACCAAAGGATTCTACCCAACACTAAGGAACGCCGAGGAACAACCAAAAGATTCTACCCAACACTAAGGGACACCGAGGAACGAACAAAGGATTCTAGCCTACACTAACGGACACTGGGGAACAAACAAAGGATTCTACCCAACACTAACGGACACAGAGGAACAACAAAAAGATTCTACCAACACTAAGGGACACCGAGGAACGAACAAAGGATTCTAGCCTACACTAACGGACACTGGGGAACAAACAAAGGATTCTACCAACACTAACGGACACAGAACAACCAAAAGATTCTACCCAACACTAAGGGACACCGAGGAACGAACAAAGGATTCTAGCCTACACTAACGGACACAGGGAACAACAAAGGATTCTACCCAACACTAAGGAACGCCAAGGAACAAAAAGGATTCTACCCAACACTAAGGAACGCCGAGGAACAACCAAAAGATTCTACCCAACACTCAGGGACACCGAGGAAGGAACAAAGGATTCTAGCCTACACTAACGGACACTGGGGAACAAACAAAGGATTCTACCCAACACTAAGGAACGCCGAGGAACAACCAAAAGATTCTACCCAACACTA
>CM042167.1:448158-460658 GCA_023376005.1 Doryteuthis pealeii
GTCTCGATGAGCCGACTGCAACCACTTCAGATCTCTCTCTTTTTCTCCCAACCCCTCTCTCTCACCCTTTACCTCACTCCTGTCTCTGTCTCTGTCTCTGTCTCTATGTCTCTCTGTTTCTCTCTGTCTCTCTGATCCAACAACTTAGCATGTAAGCAGTGCCCTAGAAATAGTTTTAAGTCTTGAATTGGAATTTTCAGCTAGGAAATAGTGCTTGTTTTGTGACAGAATCTTATGTAGTACCCGGAAACTTTGAATATATGCAACCTTATATATCAGACAAGTTTTATAAATAGAAAATCTTAGAGATTTGGGAAACCCGTCTGATGAGGCTAGACTCATCTTTTGAGATTCTGCTCGAAATATAAATATAACGGGATGACAGTTTAAGTTTTTTTCTTTTTTGAATATAATATATATATATATTTATATATATATATATTATATATATTAATATATATATGAGGAAGAATGCATAAAGAAAAGAAAGTACAGAATGGATAATAAAAGATGAATTTAATCAATTCACTTACACATGTGTTTCGGTCAGTTTATTATGTGTACACGGTTCAAACTATTATTATCATTAACTAAACAAATGAAATGAAATAAAAATAATAGAAAAATGTGAAAATTTTCTGTACACAGAGAAAATTCGACCTTCATCAGAATGAAATTTTATTTTGAATTTATATTATATATATATATATATATATATATATATATATATATATAGAGAGAGAGAGAGAGAGAGAGAGATGAGAGGTATCCAAAACCTTGATAGTGAGGGATGATTCTATATGTGATTTCTAAGGCACACCGTATTATTATTGTATGATCCAATATGTACAAATACAGTGAGTCTTTAAATCACTACAGAGAGCTCAATGTATAATAATCTTTTTAGATAATATACAGAGCAATACTTTGCCCTGAAAAATGTTCTCTTTTCTCATTTGCAACGACGTAGTGACAGATTTTAATGTATACATTTTGTAAAAAAAATTTTGAGGGGAAAAAGATGCTACATTGAGAAAAATTCTTCTGTTATGCAATTCAAACTATTGATGATTATCCATTTGATGAGACTTGATTTAGTGAGCTTTGTTAAATCAACTTAGATTTATAAAGGCCCCAATTTTGGTCGAAATAAATTTATTATGGAATAACGGTGTTGAGTTTTTCCTTCCTTTCACAAGATAAATATATATATATATATATATATATATATGCTAGCAAATATATGCACCCTCCGGGTGCAAGTATTTAAGTTTTAATGTAATAAAATATCGTATTAAATTAGAAAAGCTAATGAAACTAAATAAGATACAGATAAAAAGATTTGAAACTGAGGAGTATAATAAAGATTGAAACAGAGGGAGTATAATAAAAAATGGAACAACTGAAACTTACTCTTCCATCACTCTCGTCTTTCATTGTTATTTTTTCTAATTTAAGCATTTAGTTATAAGAGGAAGTAAAAATAAAATGACAGTTATTTATCTTGTTAATGGATTTCATTTAAGATTCATTGAAGAGATTTTTGCTTATATTCATTAAAATAAAACAAAACAGTTAGAAATCAATAATACTAACACAATATTTATTAAATTCGATTTTTTAATATTATATGCAAATTAGCTTCCCGTTCACACTGTAAACCGCTATTTTGTTGTATATATAAATATAATTGCATGTTGTCAGTATGTAGACATGGTTAACAGTATTAATAAGTAAACAATTTTATTAATAATTGAGATTTAAATAAAATAAAATCATTGAGAATGTGATGTCAATAACTAAGAGAATTGTGACTTGAGTAGGAATATAGTTTTCGGTTAGCACAGAAAAACACACAATCTCCATTATAATAAGATATATATAACAACATGTGTATCAGCATGGTAGGTGTAAAGCAAGGCGGAAGAACCCAAAAGTAGATCACCGGTGCTTTTCACAAGATGCTGGGCGGATGAAGCTCATAGGTCAAAGGCCACAATCAACAGTTCAGTAAGGAAACTCCTGCTAGTCGTTTCTCTAGGGTGACGTCTATTAAAGAGTTCGGAAACTAACAAAAGAATATATATATATATATATATATATATATATAATATATATATTTCATTTATGGGTACTACTATGTGAACATAGCATAAGTAGTTAATCAATAGGGCTCAATATATTGTGAATATAGAGCATTAATAGTCGTAGAAGACGTTATTTCCGACCGCGGTTTCGGTGTTACTCCAACACCTTCATCAGGGGATTGAGTGGGATTTTTTTCGGTTACTTTATATAGCTATAGACTGATATCTCTTTAATTCTTCCTGAATTAACCTTAGTAGGCTCGCTAGTTTGTAGTTGGGGTTAAACTCCTCCTATTTTGACCTACGTGGGTAGTAGTGGCGCTGTAACATTATACTTTATTACCCTTATCTTCAACTTACTCTATTGACCTTTATGGGGTCAGTTAGTCTGGAGTTTCGCTAAGTTTTTTAATTTATTTCTTAATTTCTTCTAGTAGTTTTTCTTTGTTACTGACTTATCATAATTTACTGTATATGCCCTTATTGATCAATTATATCTTATTGGTATTCTAATGCATTGCGTAATCTATGCATACATTTTCCTAGGAATTCATCCTTTTTATTAATTAAGTCATTTTATTTGGAATCTAATTATTTCTAACTTTTCTAACACAGATATATATATATATATATATATATATATATATATATATATATATATATTATATTATAACTTTTCATGAAGACACACACACACACACACACACATATATATATATATATATATATATATATAATATATATATATATAATATATATATATATATATATATAACAGTGTAACTAGGCAATGTGCAACACAAATCTTGAATAAAGAATAAAAGTACTCTAATGTTGTGAAAACAGAGCAGAATAAAAACTAACTCGAGACACTCCTCTGATATTCCGTGACTAAAAGTTTACGGCGTACACAAACAATGAAATGTTGTTATCAGACAGCAGAGTCCACTAAAAATAAAACCCTTATGCTCAATACATATGAAACTACTGAAGTAGTCCCTTTAGAATGTTATATATAATATATATATATATATATATATATTATATACACCGGTAATCCTTAACTATTTTCCCTCGTAAATTCCAACCTAAAATAAACTGAACCCTTATTTTATGTCCGTGTTTAAACTAACTCACTTTAAAACTAACCATTCTCACAAAATAAACTTTTAGAATATACACATTGAAGTGAATATTAAAAATAAATAAATAAAAATATATTTTGTATTGTAAAATAACGGGTGCAAGAAAATAAAACATTTAATACAAAACACGGACATAAAATGGGGTTCGAGTTTATTTTATGGTAGGAATTTACGAGGAAATAGTTAATTACATATTATATATATATACATAATATATATATATATATATATATAAAATAATGTTGCTGGTATGTACGTGCGAATATAACTCGAAAATATGTCATTCTGACTGAAATCTTGCAGACACATTAAAGTGTTTCTAACTAAGAAACACACAAAAGTGTTTTTTTTTATTTTTACTAATTAAGTGATATAATTTAATAATTAAACCAAAATCACAATTTCTTGAAATCTTCAAGCAAGGAAAAATAAAGTAAGGAAAATTGGGTAAAAAGGAAATGAATTAGACTAATAAATTTCACTTAAACTACAACAGACTAGGTACTCTCTTTTCACCAAGTCTGTTCATCTCTCTCTCTCTCTCTCTCTCTCTCTCTCTCTCTCTCTCTCTCTCTTCTCTCTTCTGTGTTCGTCTCTCTCAAATAAAAATTGTTTGAAACCAGTTTAGGATTATATTTTTTAAATAATATTTTAAATGTAAACAAAAAGAAATTTCCAAAAAACAACATTGTAATATACGAATTCTCAGCATTTTTTTTATTTAATAAATATTTTCCTTTTTTCTCTCTGGTATTCAAAAAAAAAAAGTAGTCCATTCATGGACCGGTATTTGCTGTACATATATATATAATATATATATATATATATAGTATTTTCAAATTGAGAGAGTCTATTATTTTTAGAGGGTTTCTCAGATTAGTATGTTAGTTATTGAAGTTGTTTAGTATATTGTTACCTATATCAAATGCTATTTTATTAATGTTATGTCTGTTGTTTTATACACAGATCGCCACACAAATTTGTAGGCGTGTCTTATTGCCATTTTAGATATATATTTGTAGGCGTATTCTGATTTAAATATATATATATATACATATATATATATAAGTATATATATGGAGAAAAATAGAACCAACACAGTGATGTTATGGAAATGGATTATGTATCATAATTATTATATATTATATATATATATATATATATACTATCTACTATATAATATATCTTTAGAAAGGAATGAAAAAACTTCAACCCGTATTCATATAAATTTATTTACCACCAAATTGGGGCGCTATATAAATCTAGTTTGATTTAATATAGCTCCCAAAATCCGTCTCATCAGATGGGAGCTCAGGGTTGCACACTGAAGAATTTACTTCTCAAAAAAATCACAAATAAAAATAAATTTAAAAAAGAATATAAAATTTTTCTTTTCATTGATGGCTGGCGGTTAATTTAAATGAGAAAAAGGATACACTTCGAGTTTTGGCTTCTTTGGGGATTGTAGCCCGAAAAAATTTAAACTATGAATTAAGAGTATTGAATGAATCTGATAGTATAGAGAGAATAAAACAAAATATATAAAAAATAATAAAATATAAACTAGAGCATAATAATACAAAAAATAGTTAAAGCTTAGAATATTTAGATATATAATGTTGTTTAAATATACTATGATAAAAATGAACAAAAATAAAAATAAAAATAAAGAATTGCTACATTTATATAATATACTATATAATATTATATATATATATAATACTTATATATAGTATTACTATATAATATATATTAATTATAGGTAATACCTCTTTATCAAAGAAATTGAACTAAGCAGCTAACAGCCTAATGAAGAAATGCCATACTGGAGACTGCTTCAGTTCAATTCTTTTGATAAAGAGGTATTAACGTCGAAAATTCAAGAATGAGCAGCGTTCACTACTTAATTGGTAGACCACTTTAGCAACAGCAGGTACTATAAGCAAGCTGAGTTCCTTCATTATCATAGATTACTTGATTAAATGACCAAAAATAGGATTAGTAGGGGCCAGGTTAGCTCAGTCGGTAGAGCGTTTGGCTAGAAACCGCAAGGTTCTTAGTTCGATACCGGCCCTCGCCAACTCAGCGTATGAGTAGCACAGGATCTGTGCGGAAAAGTAAGGAGCTGATGGTAGGTGTGGCGCTCCACTCAGACGATAAATCAATCTCCTTGGTATAGCGCTAGTAAAAAGGGGATAGACTCCCTCGCTGATTGGCTGATACCGGCTTTAGGCCACCCTGACGACGATGCCGTAAAACAAAACCCAAAACCAACCGTTACAAAACTGTAGATATAGGCATACAGCCTATATTATTCTCCAGGCAGAAAATAACCCCAGACGGGTTGATATGCCGTTAAAATCCACCAATCACCCAACCATATCCCTGACCCTATACCAGACTAAGCCAAGCTTAGTAGATGATAACGTTGAAGTGCACATGGTTATATTTTTCTTATAATTATGAAACAGACAAAAGGCATTGGTAATGGATGTGCTATATATATATATATATATATATATATATATATATGTGTGTGTGTGTGTGTGTGTGTATACGAGTGTGTATAAGCGTAGGTGTTAACGTATATCGGATGAATATATATATATATATATATATATATATATATATATAAATATATATATATATATATATATATATATATATATATATAGTCATTTGATAGCTATTTAGCTAGATAAAGTATTTTAATATATATGTATGAGCCGATCTTCGGAAGCAGCCATGATGTGAAGAGAAATGAATGTTAGCGCATGAATATGAATGTAGTACGCCTGAGTACACATGTCATATCAATTCGCGCTGCAAATAGTTCAGCAAATGACTCAATATGAATTTGGTCTGATACGTTGGTAAGATGATAAATACTGTCTATAAATGTCGAGAGTAATAAGTAATTATTGAGATATTGAGAACATTAGGTATACATAACCATCGACAAACACACACACACACACACACACACACATATATATATATATATATATATATATATATATATATATATATATATTCCTAGACGAAGCTGTTGGCAATTCACATAGGGCTAATACTCTTGGGAAAGGTATGAATCCATATATTCTCCCTCCAGCTATGGGTTAAATAGTAGGGCAGACTGGGCTCTTCAGTTTTGGGTAGGCAACCAGTCTAGGAGAGGGATAACTCTGAATTCTAAATTCCTGAGGTCGGTCGTTGATTGGGTTTGTGGCAACCTTTGATGAACCAATTCTTTCCTATCGACTGTGCCAAAAAGTGTGGATGGTCCAACACAAGCCTTCACCACTATAAACAAATCCCTGTGTGGGAGTTCATTGTGTTTATGAACCCCCATACGTCGAAAATCGACGGGAGAGTCCATTATATATTTATATATATATATATATATATATATATATATATATATATATATATAATTACAAGTATGTATATGTATATTCAAACCTCTCGAACGAGCACGATGTGACACAAGGTTAATTTCTTAAGCGGAGTTTACCAGGTTTGAATTCTGAGTTTTTTTTTCTCCTAGACTGGTTACCTAGCCATGGTTAATTCGCCAAATAGATACATAACCATCAACAAACACACACAGACACACACACATACACACACACACAAACACATATATATATAATTACATGTATGTATGTGAATATTCCAACCTCTCGCACGAGCAGGATGTGACACAAGGTCGTTTCTTAAACGGAGTTTAACAGGTTTGAATTCTGAGTTTTTCTTCCCTTAGACTGAATACCTAGCCTAGGTTAAATTGCCCAATCAGCCCAACTATTTAGCCATAGCTGGAGGGAGAATATTCTGAAGGATATTAGCGTTATGTGAAATGCAAACAGTCTCGTCCAGGATTTGAACTCGGGTCGACGAGTCCATTTCCTTCGACTCTAACCATCAAACCACACGCCTCCATATATATTATATATATATATATATATATATATATATATATATATATATTGGTATGTTGGTTGGTTTTGAAGGCTGTCACAATGCAAGTGTAAAGAAAACTTACACACACAAGCACGCACACACACACACTTACACACACAAACACACACATAAACAAGTACCCCCAACCACACACACACACAGAATTTGGAAGACCCAGACCGAAAAATTTAAGCAACTGCTAGCACCACTTCAGTTCGAGTATTCTTCTGATGATGGGATTTTTCATCCCGAAATATTAAGAATAAAGTAACAGGTTAACAAACAACATCATAGTTACCTTCTTTTTTCTTTACACTTGCATTGTGACAGCCTTCAAAACCAACCAACATACCAATATAAACACAATGTTCCAAGCAAATTACAAAAACTTATATATATATATATATATATATATATATATATATATAATATATATGTGTGTGTGTGTGTGTGTGTGTGTGTGTGTGTGTGATCCACAGACACAGGGTTTAGGGTTGGGGTTGGGGTTGGGTTAGGGTTAGGGTTTAGAACCCAAATTATTTATTTATTTTCCCATTAAACTAACTCTTACCCTAACCCCAACCTCCCCTAGTTAAAATCAACAGTTTTATTTTTTTTAAATGTGTGGGTTCTGTTTTTTTCTGGGACACCCTAATTTACTAAACAAAAGTTCATAATTACGCTAATATTTCTATATGAGACATCATCGTTGTTATTGTTGGCATGCTTCCGTCTACAAGAGACGATGGAGTAGTGTCCATTAGTTTTTTAACTACGTAGCGTGGGCGGGTTCATATGGAGGATTAGCTTTTGCTCAAACAGCAAATTCCCCTCTCCACACTGCCGCTGTGATCCATTCTAAGAAAGGTAAGGAACCAATGCAGTTTGGCAGCGGTAGTGTCGCAGGAGATGCTGGGTAGATCTGGATTTCCGCATCACCCCACTTTAGGGACTTCGGTTCCTGATTTGTTTTCAGGGTTTACTCCCCTAGCCTTTTTGTGATGAAGTAAAGCCGCTAGACAGCGGAAGTTTAGTATTAGGCTTTTCCTTGTCCTAGATGGGTTGATGACCCAAGGCTAACGAGCCCCGTCTAACCCATTTGGGGATTTATGTGAGTAGTAGGTGCCCCAACATCATCACTCGATTTCGAAATGAGAGCCGTAACGTTACAAGTACAACTAATACATTAGAGAATGCTTTTGACATTAAATAACCCAAGGAAGTTGATATGCCATTAAAGACAGAAAACAAACCATCTATACATATATAAAGGGCAGTTGTGTGAATCTGTATGTTCGGAGGAAACTTAGAAAATAAAACAATTAACGACATAATAATATATATACACATTAAATACACATATATAATATATACACACATTAAATATCACCAAGGCTTGGTTTTTGAGCAAAATTAATGAAGGTTTGATTTATATTCGTGAAGATAATTAAAAATAATCAAATTTAGATGATAATAGACTAGAATTTTTTTTAGATTTAATATTTTAAATAGTAGACATTAATTTTTCTTTTCAAAGTGGATGGATCAATGCAAGGTCTATTTTTTTCATAGGGATTTTAAGGGGACATACTACCAGGATCCAACTCGCGATTCAATGATAATGGATCTGTGTGACTAACCTTTTTTGCATCCCCTCTACCCAGGCGATGCCGGGTAGCCGCTTCTAGTGAGTTTTAAAGTGTTGTTTAGGAAATCGAAGAACTTCTTTTTAACCGTGAGCGTTCATCACGTGCTGAAAATGTCATGTGAGAATAGCGCAGCTGGGTTCAATATTTAAAAACTCACCTGTTTGGGATCACGTGACCGTTGTCTTGCTTTGTAGGGAATTGATCTCGTAGTAGATTCACTTTAACACGCCTACTTATTTCAACGCAATACTATTACATGTATACATGAATTCAACAATAACGTGAGGAACATATACGGGGTGTTCGGCATAAATTTGACATATTTATATTTGTTTATCATATTTATTTGTTATCCTATAAAGATCAGTTGTGTGTATATGTATGTCCGGAGGAAACTTCGAAGATAAAACAATTAACGACAAAGTAAATATATATACACATTAAATATCACCAGGACTTGGTTCTTGAGCAAAGATAATAGAGATTCGATTTATATTCGTAAAAATAATTAGAAAATAAAATTTAAATAATAACAGCATGGATTTTTTTTCATTTAATATTTTAGATAGTAGACATTAACATTTCTTTTCAGAGTAGCTGGATCAATGCAAGGTCTATTTTTTACATAGGGATTTAAAAGGGGCATCCCACGAGGATTCAACTCACGATTCAGTAATAATGGATCTATGGGACTAACTTTAAAAAATCCCCTTCTACCCAGGCGACGCCGTGTAGCTGCTGGTAGTTTGTCATAAAAGTATCGAGATTGAAAATTTATTTAGCAAGATAAAAATGAACAATGAATGAAACGTTAATTTATTTCAGATTACAAGGTGTGTCGAAAAGCACAAAAATCTCGATACCTTTTTGACATATCTCGAATATATATATAGGGTTATCCACAGACACGTGTTTCGACTTATCAAGTCTCTTCAGTGTGGCTAGACATTTTGTAAGCTACCTACAGCCGGAATTGAAATCCGATCGGCTGGGTGTCACCTTAACCATTAGGCTGTCTTCACTTACAGAATGGGAAGGGGATTCTAACTGTTTTAATACACACGTCGCTTTGTGTGTAAAGGCCGTCACAGAGTGCTCCCTTCCTTATATAGAAGAGCGTTAGAGAGAGAGAGAGAGAGAGAGAGAGAGAGAGAGAAAGAAAGAGAGAGAGGGAGAGGGAGAGAGAGAACTATACATTTATTTAATGCAATAATTTATTTCAACTGCAAGACGCTTACCTCGTAACAGAATATTTAAGAACATGGTTAATACAAATTTTTCGGAGTTGCTGGAATAGCTATGTTTCTGTTTTTATATAGAAAACACATGCATTTGGTCTATTGGATATACACACACTCCTGTTAGTGTATTTGTTTTGTATTTACTTTAATTTATTTCAACCCGTATTGTAGTGACCAGCCGAAAATTCACGGAATGATGATCCTCCTAACCGAGATATGTTAAATTACCTACCAAAATCTCCTATTAATTCTTCGTTTCATCCACTTTGAAAGTTATATATATATATATATATATATATATATATATATATATATATATATATATAATTCAATATACAAAGCGTGTTGGTAGATCCTTGCGGAGAGAAAAAACCCAGCAGAAAGTTTGATTGTAAAAATATAATACCAAACATCAACCAGGAAGAAAAAAAATTTTGAAAAAAAGAAAGGACCAAGATATTCGTACCAACAAAAAATAATCTATTGGTACAGTATTTGGCCAAAAGAAAAAACAATTTATATGTATATATATGTATATAAGATATATATATATATTCATATAACCGCTAGGAGAAAGCTAATATGTAAAAAGTGCTCGATATCTAAGTAGAGCCAATAATAAAGATAATCTAATGCGTCAGACGAACCTACTATTAGTTTCGCATAAAGCTCTTCAGGGCTAAAATCTGTCTGATTTTAGCCCTGAAGAGCTTTATGCGAAACTAATAGTAGGTTCGTCTGACTCATTAGATTATCTTTATATATATATATATATATATATATATATATATATATATATATATAGTTAAGAATTTATTAAAACGTTTTAGAGTAAATTTTCCAGAAAAAATTATTTAAAAAAACTTTTCATGAAAAAATTTTAAAATTGAGAATTCAAATAACTTCTGACTTCCGTGCTTAAAATTCTCGGAATGATTCGAATAATTATTGTATCTACTATTTCAAGAATAGAATTTCAAATGAAATTCAAATGAAATTGTCTCCAACTCAAAAATAAAAATACCACTCTGATTATTTTAATAATAATAATAACGTAAATCCGTATATATTTTGATAAACAGACCGAAACACATGTGTAAGTGATATCGATTAAAAGTGAGATCGATAAAATTCATTTTTATCCATCTACATTTCTTTTCTTTACTCATTTTGTCCTCATATTGTCGGATTCATTTCCCATTCTCACACACATATATATATATATATATGTGTGTGTGTGTACTTATAAATATATACATATATATATATATTGTTTATATGTGTGTATATATATATAAATATTTCCTTTCTATGTCACGTCCATTCTCTCTCTCTCTCTCTCTCTCTCTCTCTCTCTCTCTCTCTCTCTCTCTCTCTCTCTCTCTCTCTACCTCCCTCTCCCTGCCTCTCTCTTTCAACCACTCTCTCATGCCCTTTTTGTATTAGTCTCTGCTTTGTCTCTCGCTTTCTTTCATACGCCCTAAGCTGTGCAAATGTCTGAGTGACCATGCTCTAATAGCTCTGCCTATATCTTTAGCTGTATCAGTTCGTATATGCATATGTATATGTGTGTATGTGTTGGTCGGGTGGGATTCAAATGACTAAGAAAGAAAAAAAAGAAAAAAGAAAGAAGGAAAGAAAGAAATTAAGAAAAAGGAAAAATACCATAGAGTTAGCAATATATATATATATATATATATATATATATATATATATATATATATATATTTGCTTTAATCAATCAATCATGGCTTGGCATCGTGAACGAAGATTAAGAAGTGGGTAGTCTACGTTGTCTGCAGCCACACTCAGTATATATATGTATATATATATATATATATATATATATATATATACTAGCAAATATATATATATATATATACTAGCAAATATATGCACCCTCCGGGTGCAACTATTTAAGTTTTAATGTAATAAAATATTGTATTAAATTAGAAAGGCTAATGAAACTAAATGGGAAATGCAGATAAAAAGGTTTGTAACAAAGGGAGTATAATCGAAAAATAGAACAACTGAAACTTTCTCTTCCATCACTCTCGTCTTTCATTGTTATTTTTTCTAATTTAAGTATTTACTTAAGTAAAGAATAAAATTACAGTTATTTCTTCTTGTCAATGGATTTCCTTTAAGATTCATTGAAGAGATTTTTGCTTATATTCATTAAAATAAAACCAAACAGTTAGAAATCAATAATACTAAGCACATATTTATTAAAATCACATTTTTAATATCAATATGCAAATTAACCTTCCCGTTCACACTGTAAACCGCTATTTTGTTGTATATATAAATATAATTGCATGTTGTTTGTATGTTGATATGGTGAACAGTAATAATAATGTAAAACAATTTTATTAATAATTGAGGTTTAGATAAAAAATAAAATCATAGAGAATG